>JASANA010010584.1:0-57555 GCA_030248095.1 Ptycholaimellus sp. GST1_10 | reverse complement strand
CCGCACCCATCGCCAGCCCAACCGCATCGTCGGCAGCCCAACCGCTGGAGTGGGAGGAGGGGGAGAGAACCGGAGCAGACGAGGAAGGTGCCAGGACGCGGGGCAGGCTCACCTCGGGAGCGGCACGGACGAAGCTGTCCACCTTCACCTCACCCATCGCCAGCCCAACCCCGCATCGGCAGCCCAACCGCTGGAGTGGGAGGAGGGGGAGAGAACCGGAGCAGACGAGGAAGGTGCCGAGGGCAGTGCCGACGCTGGGGCTGAGGCTCACCTCGGGCAGCGGCACGGACTGGAAGCTGTCCACCTTCACCGCACCCATCGCCAGCCCAACCGCATCGGCAGCCCAACCGCTGGAGTGGGAGGAGGGGGAGAGAACCGGAGCAGACGAGGAAGGTGCCGATGGCAGTGTTGACGCTGGGGCTGAGGCTCACCTCGGGCAGCGGCACGGACTGGAAGCTGTCCACCTTCACCGCACCCATCGCCAGCCCAACCGCATCGGCAGCCCAACCGCTGGAGTGGGAGGAGGGGAGAGAACCGGAGCAGACGAGGAAGGTGCCGATGGCAGTGTTGACGCTGGGGCTGAGGCTCACCTCGGGCAGCGGCACGGACTGGAAGCTGTCCACCTTCACCGCACCCATCGCCAGCCCAACCGCATCGGCAGCCCAACCGCTGGAGTGGGAGGAGGGGGAGAGAACCGGAGCAGACGAGGAAGGTGCCGATGGCAGTGTTGACGCTGGGGCTGAGGCTCACCTCGGGCAGCGGCACGGACTGGAAGCTGTCCACCTTCACCGCACCCATCGCCAGCCCAACCGCATCGGCAGCCCAACCGCTGGAGTGGGAGGAGGGGAGAGAACCGGAGCAGACGAGGAAGGTGCCGATGGCAGTGTTGACGCTGGGGCTGAGGCTCACCTCGGGCAGCGGCACGGACTGGAAGCTGTCCACCTTCACCGCACCCATCGCCAGCCCAACCGCATCGGCAGCCCAACCGCTGGAGTGGGAGGAGGGGGAGAGAACCGGAGCAGACGAGGAAGGTGCCGATGGCAGTGTTGACGCTGGGGCTGAGGCTCACCTCGGGCAGCGGCACGGACTGGAAGCTGTCCACCTTCACCGCACCCATCGCCAGCCCAACCGCATCGGCAGCCCAACCGCTGGAGTGGGAGGAGGGGGAGAGAACCGGAGCAGACGAGGAAGGTGCCGATGGCAGTGTTGACGCTGGGGCTGAGGCTCACCTCGGGCAGCGGCACGGACTGGAAGCTGTCCACCTTCACCGCACCCATCGCCAGCCCAACCGCATCGGCAGCCCAACCGCTGGAGTGGGAGGAGGGGGAGAGAACCGGAGCAGACGAGGAAGGTGCCGATGGCAGTGTTGACGCTGGGGCTGAGGCTCACCTCGGGCAGCGGCACGGACTGGAAGCTGTCCACCTTCACCGCACCCATCGCCAGCCCAACCGCATCGGCAGCCCAACCGCTGGAGTGGGAGGAGGGGGAGAGAACCGGAGCAGACGAGGAAGGTGCCGATGGCAGTGTTGACGCTGGGGCTGAGGCTCACCTCGGGCAGCGGCACGGACTGGAAGCTGTCCACCTTCACCGCACCCATCGCCAGCCCAACCGCATCGGCAGCCCAACCGCTGGAGTGGGAGGAGGGGGAGAGAACCGGAGCAGACGAGGAAGGTGCCGATGGCAGTGTTGACGCTGGGGCTGAGGCTCACCTCGGGCAGCGGCACGGGACTGGAAGCTGTCCACCTTCACCGCACCCATCGCCAGCCCAACCGCATCGGCAGCCCAACCGCTGGAGTGGGAGGAGGGGGAGAGAACCGGAGCAGACGAGGAAGGTGCCGATGGCAGTGTTGACGCTGGGGCTGAGGCTCACCTCGGGCAGCGGCACGGACTGGAAGCTGTCCACCTTCACCGCACCCATCGCCAGCCCAACCGCATCGGCAGCCCAACCGCTGGAGTGGGAGGAGGGGGAGAGAACCGGAGCAGACGAGGAAGGTGCCGATGGCAGTGTTGACGCTGGGGCTGAGGCTCACCTCGGGCAGCGGCACGGACTGGAAGCTGTCCACCTTCACCGCACCCATCGCCAGCCCAACCGCATCGGCAGCCCAACCGCTGGAGTGGGAGGAGGGGGAGAGAACCGGAGCAGACGAGGAAGGTGCCGATGGCAGTGTTGACGCTGGGGCTGAGGCTCACCTCGGGCAGCGGCACGGACTGGAAGCTGTCCACCTTCACCGCACCCATCGCCAGCCCAACCGCATCGGCAGCCCAACCGCTGGAGTGGGAGGAGGGGGAGAGAACCGGAGCAGACGAGGAAGGTGCCGATGGCAGTGTTGACGCTGGGGCTGAGGCTCACCTCGGGCAGCGGCACGGACTGGAAGCTGTCCACCTTCACCGCACCCATCGCCAGCCCAACCGCATCGGCAGCCCAACCGCTGGAGTGGGAGGAGGGGGAGAGAACCGGAGCAGACGAGGAAGGTGCCGATGGCAGTGTTGACGCTGGGGCTGAGGCTCACCTCGGGCAGCGGCACGGACTGGAAGCTGTCCACCTTCACCGCACCCATCGCCAGCCCAACCGCATCGGCAGCCCAACCGCTGGAGTGGGAGGAGGGGGAGAGAACCGGAGCAGACGAGGAAGGTGCCGATGGCAGTGTTGACGCTGGGGCTGAGGCTCACCTCGGGCAGCGGCACGGACTGGAAGCTGTCCACCTTCACCGCACCCATCGCCAGCCCAACCGCATCGGCAGCCCAACCGCTGGAGTGGGAGGAGGGGGAGAGAACCGGAGCAGACGAGGAAGGTGCCGATGGCAGTGTTGACGCTGGGGCTGAGGCTCACCTCGGGCAGCGGCACGGACTGGAAGCTGTCCACCTTCACCGCACCCATCGCCAGCCCAACCGCATCGGCAGCCCAACCGCTGGAGTGGGAGGAGGGGGAGAGAACCGGAGCAGACGAGGAAGGTGCCGATGGCAGTGTTGACGCTGGGGCTGAGGCTCACCTCGGGCAGCGGCACGGACTGGAAGCTGTCCACCTTCACCGCACCCATCGCCAGCCCAACCGCATCGGCAGCCCAACCGCTGGAGTGGGAGGAGGGGGAGTGATCCGGAGCAGACGAGGAAGGTGCCGATGGCAGTGTTGACGCTGGGGCTGAGGCTCACCTCGGGCAGCGGCACGGACTGGAAGCTGTCCACCTTCACCGCACCCATCGCCAGCCCAACCGCATCGGCAGCCCAACCGCTGGAGTGGGAGGAGGGGGAGAGAACCGGAGCAGACGAGGAAGGTGCCGATGGCAGTGTTGACGCTGGGGCTGAGGCTCACCTCGGGCAGCGGCCAGCACTCGAAGCTGTCCACCTTCACCGCACCCATCGCCAGCCCAACCGCATCGGCAGCCCAACCGCTGGAGTGGGAGGAGGGGGAGAGAACCGGAGCAGACGAGGAAGGTGCCGATGGCAGTGTTGACGCTGGGGCTGAGGCTCACCTCGGGCAGCGGCACGGACTGGAAGCTGTCCACCTTCACCGCACCCATCGCCAGCCCAACCGCATCGGCAGCCCAACCGCTGGAGTGGGAGGAGGGGGAGAGAACCGGAGCAGACGAGGAAGGTGCCGATGGCAGTGTTGACGCTGGGGCTGAGGCTCACCTCGGGCAGCGGCACGGACTGGAAGCTGTCCACCTTCACCGCACCCATCGCCAGCCCAACCGCATCGGCAGCCCAACCGCTGGAGTGGGAGGAGGGGGAGAGAACCGGAGCAGACGAGGAAGGTGCCGATGGCAGTGTTGACGCTGGGGCTGAGGCTCACCTCGGGCAGCGGCACGGACTGGAAGCTGTCCACCTTCACCGCACCCATCGCCAGCCCAACCGCATCGGCAGCCCAACCGCTGGAGTGGGAGGAGGGGGAGAGAACCGGAGCAGACGAGGAAGGTGCCGATGGCAGTGTTGACGCTGGGGCTGAGGCTCACCTCGGGCAGCGGCACGGACTGGAAGCTGTCCACCTTCACCGCACCCATCGCCAGCCCAACCGCATCGGCAGCCCAACCGCGGGAGGGGGGGGAGGGGGGGTGTGCGCGGGGCGGGCCGGGGCGGGGCGGGCTGTCTCGTCGGGGGGGCGGGGGGGGGGGGGGGGGGGGGGGGGGGGGGGGGGCGGGGGGGGCGGGGGCGGGCGCCCGCCGCCCGCGCCCCCCCCGCGGCGCGAGTGGGAGGAGGGGGAGAGAACCGGAGCAGACGAGGAAGGTGCCGATGGCAGTGTTGACGCTGGGGCTGAGGCTCACCTCGGGCAGCGGCACAGGACTGGAAGCTGTCCACCTTCACCGCACCCATCGCCAGCCCAACCGCATCGGCAGCCCAACCGCTGGAGTGGGAGGAGGGGGAGAAGAACCGGAGCAGACGAGGAAGGTGTCGATGGCAGTGTTGACGCTGGGGCTGAGGCTCACCTCGGGCAGCGGCACGGACTGTAAGCAGTCCACCTTCACCGCACCCATCGCCAGCCCAACCGCATCGGCAGCCCCCAACCGCTGGAGTGGGAGGAGGGGGAGAGAACCGGAGCAGACGAGGAAGGTGCCGATGGCAGTGTTGACGCTGGGGCTGAGGCTCACTCGGGGCAGCGGCACGGACTGGAAGCTGTCCACCTTCACCGCACCCATCGCCTACGTCTATCGTAGTCTGAAACCGGCTGGAGTGGGAGGAGGGGGAGAGAACCGGAGCAGACGAGGAAGGTGCCGATGGCAGTGTTGACGCTGGGGCTGAGGCTCACCTCGGGCAGCGGCACGGACTGGAAGCTGTCAGCAGTACGTAACTGCTGAAATTTCAGTGGTGGAACGAAAAAGTCACAAGTCAGAAGAAATAGGCAAAAATTTCAATAAAAAATTGCCCTTTCGACAAGTTCTTTTGAAAAGTGGCTGCCTTTACGATCACTTAGTTAGCCGTCTTTAAAACATGTCGAGAGTCTATTCACAGTGTCTATTTGCTTGCCGGAATATTTTAAAAATAATTCTAAAATGCTGCAAATATTAATAGATTCTAAAAAGGTGAAATATTTATGAGTGAACTTACATGTCATATGAAGAAAAATTACAATTCATGATTGATAATTGCTGCTGATTCTACGCATGACATAACTCAAAAATGAATTGGTCCCAAAAAAGCAATCTAGTGCAGTGCAGAAGTATAGATCGAGCGAGAAAGTAAATCGACACAGTAAAGTGACGACACCTAATTTTAGTTTATGGTTAATTAGATTTTTTCCAATGATCGCTTAAACAAACTCCTTCGATTGTTGGCATATAAATGAACCCAAATATTCTTCTCATTATCTAAAAACTTTTCTTCTACTTTTTCAAATTTTCTCGATAAAATGCGAGCCAGAATTTTGCTTTTCTTGGTTGGTTATGTGATTTCAGCCTATTTTACTTTGCAGCTGCAAAGGAGGAAAGCAAAGCAGTTGCGGTGAGGGACGCAGTTTTGTTGGAATTTTTGTCCAGGGTTTGTACTCCCAGCTCCCCAGCTCATTTCTTGCCTCAATGACACAAACAGCCTAGTCTCATCTGACCTCTGAAGTAGGACTAGATTTCACAATCCTGCCAAATTCAGTGCCTTTCTGGGGAAGAAGTGAATGACGCAAAGGACCTGGTGGGCGGTGCACACTTCTGCTTTGCCTTTCATTGGATCGGGCCAAGTTAAGCTGTTGTAAATATCTGGTACCATCGGCAGGCCAAATGTGAATCTCTTTTCTCCAAAAAAGTCGATTAGCCTGAGTTTAAAGTCAAGGAAATACATTTTATAATAATTGAATATGCTGGGTGGTCAGTTGCATTTTTTTTTTTGGGGGCAGTTGAATGTATCTTTCCATGGGCGCCCAAAAAAAAAATTGAGAAGTCGCAGCAGATTCCATTAGTATAAAATGTATTTCCTTGACTTTAAACTCAGGCTAATCGACTTTTTTGGAGAAAAGAGATTCACATTTGGCCTGCCGATGGTACCAGATATTTCTTCCACTTTTAGTATAGTATAAAATGTATAAATAAACATTTTATATTGTTGGTTATTGGATAAAAAAATATACAATAGATTAAAAAAACTTATTTTAAAAATATAACAAAAAGAAAAGATTTGAAAATCACAAATACATTGCAAATTTATTGGCAAACTAACATAATTTTGTGCAATTTTCATGATATATACTTACGGCAATGGATTTTTGGGAGAAAAGAGCTTTAAATTTGGCCTGCTGATGGCACCAGTTGTTTTCTCAACTTAAATTTCCAAAATAAAAATAGATAATAAAGAAAAAAATCTTTTTTAAAGATGTAATGAAAAGAAAACATTCGAAAATATAAAAAACAATGCAAATTTTTTGGCATATTAACATATTTTTGTGAAATTTTTCATGATATATGATTAGGGCAATCGATTTTTGGGAGAAAAGAGCTTTAATTTTGGCCTGCCGATGGTACCACTTGTTTTCTCATCTTAAAATTTCCAAAATAAAATTGATTGCCTAAGATGGATTCGAACCTCCCAGATTCACACAGCTGTACAATTGCTTAGACCACTACACCACTGGTGCATATGGATCTACGTGTAACTGAAGACTTATGAATAAATATCAATACATGAGGCCCAAGGACCCGGGAGGGGGTGAGTGGGGGAAAATGAATACCTACTATCGTCCATTGAATAGATGCGGAGCAGAAGGAGCAGAAGGAGAAGAAGGAGGAGTTCGGACAAATGGTTTTTGGCGTTTTTCATTGTTAAATAAATAGTTTTGGGCAAAAGTCAAAAGATAAACTATAGTCAATTCGATGTTGCTCTTTCCATTGCAAAAAGAATTAAAACGATTGGAGCTTTCTGTGACGAGCAGCAGCCTTATCAAAATTGAGATCTAGCAATAACCCCAAAAACGTACACCTAGGTCGAAAAGAGGGGCTGGGCGCTGACGGTTCGCTTTGCTCCCTCGCGCCAGCCCAATATGGTTTTTGCATATATTTTGGGTGCAAAAAAGGTAAAAATTTGGAACGCTTCACGAATTTGCGTGTCATCCTTGCGCTGAAAGGATTGCACGCAAATTTGATTGGCGTTCCAATTATTTTTTAATCTCTGAAACGTTCCAAACTTTTTTAGCAGCACTGGTCTTTTTATAAGAGCACCAAGTAGACCAAAAAGACGTTATTTGGTCACAGAAAGTCAAGGGCCATGCTAATCTTCTCTGTATTGTTCCAATTTTAGTATATGTCATTGAAATGACGAGGGATAGTCGTTAGAACTTGTATATATAGATGGTGATGTCTGGGAAACATGCGAGTACTGGGTAGGCCCCCGCAGTATGCTCGCTGTTATTGATTTCGTTGCAACTCTCAGAATACCTACACCCCACGCGTACTGAGCTAAGGACGGGAGAGCGGCCGACTTTAGTTGCAAGAGTGTGAGTTCTCTATGCGCAAATTCAAGAGGCGTTTCAACTTTTTCTAGCTATGAAATGTTCCAAGTCATTCAAGACAAAGACGGCGACGTTTATGCAGCGCTGTTTTTTTTGTAATTTAAGAGCGCAAATGTTGTCTGCAACCTTTAGGTAAACGAGCCAACGGCCAGAGACTGGCAAAAATATCCAAATTAGCCTCGGAAGTTTCATAATCACCAGTTCGTCTAGAAATAGACATAACTCTTTTTACCAAAATGAGGGAGAGTTAAAGGAAGAGCGTATGAGCCCTGGCGAAGCCAAGGCTTTCAAAAAGAGGTAAAGTACTCATATAGCTCATCTGCACGGAAATCTTTAGTAAAAGGCGAAAGATTTGCTCGCAATTTGCAAATGAGCCAGAGCTGATCTGAAGTAGTTGGCTGAGGACTAAGAATATTTTTTGCAACATCAGACTATGCAGTACTGAGATCACAAAATGCGCAGAGTCGAAGGCCATAGATTCATTGGGGACCTGTTGCATACCTACAATGTACAGTGTTTAGACTTGCAATGGGGGTAGGGAAGATGCCTACGACCATACCACGTTGAAAGCACCGCATCCCGTCCGATCTGCGAAGTTAAGCAACGTTGGGCCTGGTTAGTACTTGGATGGGGGACCGCCTGGGAATACCAGGTGTCGAAGGCTTTTGGTTTTTGATGCGTTTGATTAATAGTGATTTCTGATAAATACAGTTATCTATTTTCTGCCAATAATTCGAAAGCCAGTCTTCACCAATCATAAAATTTTGTTATATTTTGCAATCGATCCAGTTATGACCATTCGCAGGTCTCCAACTCCCATGCATCTAACCCTTTTTTGGTAGATATTTTTTCTAAAAATTAGCAAAACATGTTTTGACATAAAAATCGTTTTCTTTCCGATTTGTGGGATTTTCTAACAACAGCCGAAATTTATGAACAATCAAGCAACCGCCCCAATCATTTCCCAGCAAACGCCATGTTGGCAAAGCATCGTTTCAATGATAACTTCCAGCTTTAGTCTAAGAAGTTTTTTGCTCCTTTTTGTTCCGAGTCCAATGGCTTTCCAGATTCATGATCATGCATTGGTGGTTGAAGCTACGAAAACATCAACATTAAACAATTAATTGCTCAAAGTGACCTTTTAACCTCACGGCCTCACTCAGCAAAGCGAGCCGCTAGGAAAAAGAAATTTTTCATGCTAAGCTAAGAATCGAACAGCAAAAGTTTTATTTGAAGCGGTCCTAGACAGTCGTTTTGCTAAACTGCTACATGCTGCGCCATTGAATGGCCAGTCCAATTGTTCCTTCCTCCATAACTTCTGAGAAAATATTTTTTGAGGCCTGCTTGTTTTTGTCATTTTAAAAACGCCCCAGTTGGAACTCGGAAAAAATAATCAGGTAAATCCTATCAGTATTGCGCTTCATAGCTTCTGAGTTCACACTTGACTGATGTTTTCTTTGTCGGTTAAGCAGGGCAAACCATCGAGGATATATGACTGGCCAGAATTTCCTTCCGCAAATCAGTTGCATCTACCCAACCACCCCCAGTGCTACAGATACCTCCGCAGGCTGCTTTTTGGTAACGTTTTCTTTTTGAAGGTATGGGTGGAATTTTTGCCCTAAGCCCAGATAAGCTGTGATTTGAAATAGGCACCATTCGTTTTCCAACCTATGTAGTTCCGGCCAACTTGGCCATTACTGAAACGACGAGGTTGGTTACGCATCTCTAAATACTGTGCATAGATTGCGACCAGGCATGTGCTAGAAGCTGAATAGATTTAGACGCAGTTACCATAGATTGATTGAGGCAACATGTCAGCCTCAAGAAGCAATTTCATTCCAAAAATAAAAATAAAAGTACTGCTACATTTTCAGGAACCCAAATTTACTGAGCCAGCAGAAATATTCCTCGAGGGCAGTCAGAGTTAGTGAGGCCTAAAGCAGATGAAGGCGGGGACCCGGAATGCAGTGCAGCTGAAGACTCCAGGTGTGGGCTGCGAGACAGGTGATGCTGATGGAGAGGTTGGCGGTGGTGTTGGCCAGATCTGCAACGAGGTGGTTGGGCTGGTCGCAGGCGGCCTGTACGCTGTCGCCGATCTGGTACACTCCCCGGCTCGGCGTCAGTGTCCCGTTCTCCATCTCATTCACGCAGCCGTCCAGACAGGCCGCGTTGGTTGGCGTCCATTGGCCTGGAGTCAATGGATGGAGGGATTTGGGGATTGGGGGATAGGGACAAATAGAAGGCCAGAATTGCCCCCTCCTAGTGTGTAGGCCCCACAAATTAAGTTTCGCCCCCCCCCCCCCACGTAAGTATGACTCCATAAGAAAGCCTTTTTGATATGTTTGAGAATCGGTTGCACAAAAATTTTTGAACCCCCATTTTTATGGTTGTATCTGAAAAAGGGATTCATTTTCTACTATGTCCTACAATAAGGAACAATAAGGAAATGTTTTTATTTCTTTCTTGTCTTTTTTTTATTTTCAAAACCTTTTTTATTTGTTTTAATTTTATATAACTAATTTATTTATTATTTTGATTTCTTAATTAATCTATTGAAATTTAAACTAAAAACACAAGCAACAATAAAAAATAAAGGACATAAATTGACATAATTTAATTTTTGTATATTTAAAGTTGAGGAAATATCTGGTACCATTGGCAAGCCAAAAGTAAAGCTCTTTTCTCCCAAAAATCGTCTGCCCCGAGTATAAAGCCCAGGAAATTGTCCTACTAATGATGGAATCTGCTGTGTCATCTGTATTTTGTTTGAGCGCGCATGAAAAGAGCCTTGGAACTGCGCGCGAAAACAAAATGCAAATGCCCCACAAGCAGATTCCATCATTAGTAGGACAATTTCCTGGGCTTTTATACTCGGGGCAGACGATTTTTGGGAGAAAAGAGCTTTACTTTTGGCTTGCCAATGGTACCAGATATATATATATATATATATATACATATATATATATATATATATATATATATATATATATATATATATATATATATATATATATATATATATAGCCTCAAGGGTCAAATCCAGGTGAATCCTTAGTACTGCATCCCAGGCCTAGCCCTGGGCGGCAGTTCAAAAAGTGACATCAAACTGTAAATAATCCCAAGCAATAAAGTGAACAGAAGGATATGAGCAAATGCATAAGTCATTTCATCGACAGAGCAGTAATAATAAATTTCATTTCTTTAACAGCACAGTAAGAATTTATAATTCAGAACAGAGCTAATGGTAATAGTTCTGCGAAACATTAGTCCCGTTCACAGGACATAAAACGCTTTATTTGTCCTGCTCTGCCAAATAAATGTACTGTTCTGAATTATAAATATACCCAAAGAGCTGCTGATATTTAATTTTGAATAAACCATAGGGAAAAGAAGTAGGAGTGGTTTGTTTGTTTGTTGACTGTTTGTGGGGGTTTCCAGATGCCCCGCCTCCGACGCAGCCTCGCGGCAGTCTGCCATGCGATCGTAGCAGCCGTAGATTCTGAGCCAGGATGGGGAAGGGCTTGTGGGCTTTGAAGGCGGGCTGGCCGGCGGGACAGAGCTGGAGCGCTTCTGTGACTCCGTTTGCGGCCGCATGCACCTCGGCCACTGCTTCTTCCTCCACTTCCTCCAAATGGGAACCTTGTCCTCACCTCTTCATAGTCTACACTGAGCAAATGGAGCATGGATATTGTGGCATGCCTGGGATGACAAAGTTCGCGGGGGGAATTGTCACGGGGGGGGGGGGGGGTTGTCATGCTACCGCACAACTCGCGCCCTAGTCCCTCAGCGCATAGGAGCCTTGCCTGGCCATCTATAGCTGGCTATCTATTTATTTCCCATTTCCTCACATCTACTCTGGCCGCTTGTCCTGCAGCGCCGAAGGCTTCGATCGATGCCGGGACATGGCGGGCCTGCCGAGTGGCTATCGTGGCCGATTGGCCTGGCTCCCGGACGCTGCCACGAGTGCGGCGCTGGGGCCTCAGTCCGGCTCCGGCTGGATCGGCCTTCGAAGAGGCTTCCCCGGCACCACCGACTGCACCCCATTTGTTCGCCTCCACTCTCTCCTTCTCACTCTCCCGCTCTCCAGTCCACTCATTCTCGCTTTCCCCATCCTTTCTTCCCGGCTCATGCCTATGCTTCTTTTCCCTCAACAGTAGAAGGGCTGAACAAGAATCTTCAGAAAGAAAGGATCTTTACTTCATATCAAAAGAAGACTAAAATGCTGCAGTCTGAGATGTTTATGAATGCTCAAAAAGTCGGCGGAGCAGGAGGAAAGAGGAGCGGAGTGTTTGCAGTCGGACTTTGTGTGGGTGGACGGGAACGCGAGCAGCAGCCTGCTAGAGACTTCCTGTCCAAGCTTCTCAGACGATGCCAGCGTCCTGCCAACGCTGGAGCCCGACTGCGCCAGCACCGTCGCCGACTGCGTCCTCCTCATGGACGACACCAGCAAACTCCGTCAGAATACCTGCAACGGCTGGCGCAAGAGCTACTGCGAAGTTCTGCCCGGTTCCACTCCGCCCACCTGCCGAGGGGGTGCTGATTTACCCGCTCGCTTTTTCATTTGATTATAATTGAAAATTTTAAAAAATGAATATATATATATATATATATATATATATATATATATATATATATATATATATTCTATTTGGCAAAAACTCGCGGATAAATCAGCATCCCTTTCGGTAGCTTTTGGCCAGCCGAATTGCCACTGGACACTGTGGATCTGCAGAGCCGCCACTGACCGACGTCTACGCCTGTGGCTGCTCTCAAAGTTGCCCCGGCCTCAATCCTGTCCCCAACTGTCGCGATGCGCAGTGCTTTGTCAGACTGCCCACCCGACTGCCCAGCGCCCAGTCTGGCCAACGGAGCCTCCATCCCCGCCGGCCCCGTGCCCTACAACACCAGCACCAGCCTCGTCTGCAACCCCGGCTACGCCTTCGCCAGCGGCCAGGCCAACGCCAGCATCACCTGCGCCCACCAGAACTCCACCTACGACCTGGACCCCGCCGGCTTCCCCTGCCTCCTCATCAGCAGTTGCCCCCCTGGCAGCTTGAGGGGAGGATTGGCGGCTTGAAGAGGACGCCAGCCTTGCAGACTGCCCCGCGCTCGCCGACTACCTGGTGCAGACAGTGGGTGGAGAGAGCGCAACGCCGAGCGCTGCCGCTTGCTCTCCCGCCAGCTACTACCCACCCACTCCCATCCTCTGCCTGCCCAGCGGCACCTGGGCTCACCTACCCACCTGCATCAATGGTAAGGACAGGCTGGCTTAAAACAATTTAATCGAATTTTTTGGCTAAAAAACAGAAAAATGAACTAAATAAATGTTAAAAGCAAAATGAACCAAATAAAAATCAGATTAAGTCAAGTAAAGTACTTCAATTTGTCAAGTCTTGCTTTGCAGCTTCTTTGGGCTTGTGACATAAATTCAAAGGCAGAAATGAAACTGAAAATTGTCTAAAAATAAAATGCCGCCTGCTTATGAATGGAATACCAATGGACCAATGAACTCAATCTGTAAAATTGTTTGCTGTAAATGATTTTTGGCTTAATTTCTGACTCTTGCAAAATAGGGACAAGAACAAATAAAGACTGGGCATTGTAGACTGTGCTGGTGCAACAGTGTCCACTGGTCAAGGATTCCTTCCCACAGGAGGCTTCGGGGAGGTGCAGAGCGTTCAATGCGATTCCGGCTGGGGCCCTGACCTCAATACTGTTCACGCATACAACTGTACCATTCCACCCAGTATAGCCAACTTCTGCGCTTCTTCTAAGCTGTCACGGAAACGACTCCTCTGCAGCCAACACATTCACGTCTTTGTTCTGGAATCGGTGGCGTTTTCGTGGATGGAGCCTGTTTCTACGAGGATCCTGCTGCTAGATACACCACCTGGTAAAACTACCATTCACTTAGCAGACCCGCCACCGATCTAAAGCTCGTTCTTTTTGCCCCATTGTTACCACCTCATTTCATGCAATTGATTTGCACACCTGACACTAGTGGTTGCATTCAGGTGGCACATTTGCTGGGGTCTCTTAGCTCTGTTGTTAAGGTGGCACATTTGCTAAGCATTGTTATGCCTTATGTCCTAAGCCATTCCAATGTTTGTTCTAAATTGAATTTATCAAATCATATTTTATTAGCTATTAATGTCTATGTTATGCTATATTAATGTTAATTCAAATGTCTATGCTATTTTAAGTGCTGTTTTAGATGGTACTGAGTTCAGCTTCAAAGCAAGACATAAACACATCATCAATACATTTAGTTTGGGTTTCACAAGCTGCTTGGCTCTAAAATGCTGCAAAGTGGTTTACCATTGCTGGTCTCACTTTTCACAAACCTCACCCTCACCTATTCAATAGCACTTCATAGTTGCAAGCAACGTTGCTGAAAAAGAAGAGCCTCATAGATCCCAAATTAATAGCACTCGGAAACACAAAGCGTAATCGAAGTTTGCTTTTGAATTGTTTTAAGGGTATTCTTGGCAATTGCCAATCATATCGCGGCCCAGGTTTATTACCGACTGTTTTAATGAATTAAAATTTAGCTACAGCGTATTGTTTATGAATCTATAATCAAGAAATCCATCTCCTTCCTTGGGGCATGCGACTTATCTGGTTCTGGTACCTTAGTGGTGGATCTTAAACTTGGTGTGTCGCAAAACTTGATGCTTCTCAAAACATGATGTGGCTCAAAACAGTTAATTATAACGGACCTTCCCCATTACGCAGGAAATTTTCGTATTGCGAATGTAGCTAATCCATAGTCAGTAACTTTTCTTTCGATTGCTTTCGCAGATTCAGACATCCAATCGCAATAAAAGCAATCGATTGCATCACTAGCCCCTTCGCGGGCAGGGGCAGTACTGGGCATCCTCTCCAGGTGGCCCACGCGGTCCCACAATTCCATTCTCTGCCATTCTGCCCGGCTGCCCTTTCTCCCCTGCCGGACCTGCAAACATCCTTCATTATCCTCCCCTGGCAGTCTCATAGAGGGTTGGCTAATTCCCAATTGCCTTCACTAGCAGTCTGCCAGAGGGTCAGCTTATCCCAGGCTCACGAACCTTGCGGTCCTGGCCTGCCCGGCAGCCCCAGAGCTCCGTTGCGTCCGGGGAAGCCGCGCGGACCCTGTGGGCCCCTTTCACCGGCCTTCCCGGCATCGCCAGGCGTGCCCCGCTTACCCGCCGTCCCATCAGCGCCTCAAAGTTCCAGCCTCTTCCAATCAAAGCCCCCGAAGCACCAGCGACAGCTATCTGACGCAAAATACAATTTTTCTAACTGACTCAGCGTCAATTGAAAAGAAACAATCTTAGGCTTAGGCACAGGCATAGATGTATAGTGATGATGAGGCAATTTGAAAGATGGCATTTTGCTGCAAATACCTGGAGGGGAATCAGCGCCTCAGTTGCTTTGCAGAATGGCCCATTTAGATGGATTGCCACGGATGCCAGGGATGGACAAGGGTAGTGTAACCAACCAGGGCGTCCGGGTGTCCCATTGGCCCCGCCCTCGCCGTTGGGGCCGGGACTGCCCGGGGGTCCAGGGTAGCCGGCGCGTCCTGGGTTACCCGCCCGCCCGGCATCGCCCTTCTCGCCTGCCTTTCCGGCCAGACCCAGAGGCCCTAGGGGGCCGCGAGGACCTGGTCAAACACTCTCCTCGCTTAGCTGTTGGAGGAATTGTAGGTGGAGAACGTGGCCCTTGTTACGACCTGATTCTAATTATGGATCAGGTGGTCAGAAAGAGGAAAAGCGTCTGGAGAGAGTTGATGTTTCAGGGATGCATGAAATTACGTATGTTGACGCGTGGTAACAATGATGTGGATGAAAAAACAGTCATATGGCTTGTTAGCAATCGGGGGTATTAGTTTGCCTTAATTACCCTACCTATTAGGAAGGAAATATCAACTGGCAAATAGTCGAAAAACACTTCTGGCTTTCAAGCAGCCGATGTTTCAATGACCGATTCCACAATATAGCGCAGTAACGAGCTCAATAAGATGTTCCCTAGCCATAGTTCTGGGACATGCGCTTCTCAGTTTGCTATGCTCAAGCTGCGTCAATTACCGCTCTACGACTGCATTCTGGCTGTCCGAGGGTAAGCATAAAATTCGAGCAATACCTGGTGGTCCAGGAGGGCAGACGCGGCAGCGAGCAGCTGGTGTGCTGGTGATGGGGCGAGCGATGCCGGGCTTGCCGGGCTCCCCATTCTGGCCTGCCTTTCCTGGCTCCCCGTCCATCCCCGTCTCTCCTGGAGGCCCTGGCACGCCGCGTGGGCAATCGTTCTCCGTCGTGCACACTGCAACTGGCTTTCCTCCTCTCTCCCAAAGGCGGATGGAAGATAATGGATGGTTTAAGTTTAGGAGTCCTCCCTAGAGTCAGTGTGAGGGGGAGAATTTGTTAAAATTGATGCTCAATTTTTATAACCTTATCATAAGAGCTTAATCTTAGAGAGAATTTGAATCTTGAAGAGGGTTTTATAGTGACTTCAAAAATTGTAAATGCTTATTTTGGCGGCAGTATGAGTGGAGGTAGGGCGGTGAAGATGGGGGAGGTATGACCGCAGCTGGGTGAAGTTTGTCGAGGGCGACGGGAAGGTTGGTGAGGAGCTTGAGGCTCTTGTCGTTCCAGCATCAGGCCTAGCCAAACTTCGTCGGAGAGCTCCCGGAACTCCCCCATCTCCAGCTCCAGGTTCGCTTGGATCTTGCCTGCAGTAGCTTTGCTTTGGCCTCACTTTAGCCAACTGGAGCTTAGCTAGCTTCGGCAAGATTCCGCTGAACTGAGCTTTGCAAAGCTTTTTTTGGACTGTGGCTAGTTGCCATCCATCATTTGATGTTTCAATAGTTTCCTCCCATAAATCTGTGTCAGATCCTAAAACTAATAAGTTTCCAAGAATCAGCATTGTGACAACTTTCAATTTCAGTTACCCACACATTAGGACAATTAATTAAGGTTTTCCTGCTCAGCAATAAAGAACAAGGCTTGGACTGCCTTTTTTTAAAAACGAACGAGCCCAATCAAAATACAGCCAGGACCAACCGATGCGATGCAGGAAGTAGGGCAGGGCGATGAGACAGGCTGCAGCGGCCGCGAAGCCCAGCACAATAGCCGAGTAGGCCGCGGATTTCCCGGACAGCATTTCTGGCCAACAATCTGAAGGACAGGCGGGACAGTTGTGGAGAGGATGCGACAGCGGAGGAGTGGGGAGGCCTTTAAATGGAGGCAGCTTCCGGCAGAAGCCTTTACTGCGGCTGGGTTTTTGGCCAGCGGTGCGCAATGATGCCTGCTTCCCGCGCGCTTTCCCCTCCTGCTGCTTTGTAGGCCTTTGTTGAAAACGCTGTCCTGGTGGGCTGGTCAACGAGATGCTTGGCCGGGGAATATGGGCGCCGCGAATTCGGCCCATTACCTCCTGCTCTCATCACCCTATTCTGCCCATTGTACTGGGCCTTGTGTGATTGGAGCAATGGGAGCTGTCGGTTATGAACGGACACTGCTGCGAATTCGGCGATGGTTGGCAACAAATCTTGAATATTTTTCAATCGAGAAATAAAGGGTGTAGGAAATAGTGCAAGAAATCTTGAATATTTTCTTAGGAATTTATTTTGCGCCTCTTAAACCGCTAAAGTAGTCCAAAAACAGTCTTCAAAGATCACAACAAGTACATAGTGTTCTACCAACGATTTCGAGTGATGACTAGAGCAGTGGCAATTTCCAATTCACTCACACAACTGTTCTAAGTGAGCAGAAATCTGGAACAATAACTCCCTCATCTGCCTTTAGGCGGCTCTGGCCGCTTACCCGAGGAGCACTCCAAGAAAATGGATATGGAAACAACCACTCTGAAAGCCTCAGCACAAGCACAGCTAGACAGGTTGTAAAGCCAAGAAGGAGGCTGGAGGAAAGGTCAGATCAGTGGAAGAGAGCAGGCAGGAAGGAGTCAAGAGCGGTAGCAGTAGGAGGCCCCGTAGGCACACCAGCCGGGCTGAGCGTGGGCCTCGTTGAGGTTGACGGCATCGGAGGCGGTCTTGCCCAGCTTTTGGGCGCTGAGTTCTTCGGCCACTCGCATGAAGACCTCATCCACATTGCGCCCCGTCTTGGCAGAGGTCTCGATGTACGGGATCTCGTAGCCCTGGAATTATGAAACTCAACTTGCTGTCCCTGGCGAAATTGGAGGCAGAAAATCGGAATTATTCGAAAGTGACCATTCGAAGTGAAAGTAATATGCAAAACTTGACTTTGTCCTAACTATAGGTTTTCTTTCTTGAACGCAAACTCGTTCAGGTGAAAGCAACCGAGATTATTAGATGAAAGAAAAGAATTCTACGAACTTGTTTGGCATTCTATATTTGAGCCTTAGTCTGAATGCCAATTGCTATTTGCTACTACGTATTTTCAGATTCAAGCTGTGTTCAAGCCATTAGCAACGAACTATTGACTTAATTTTCAGCAATGATACGCGTCCTTTTTAGCCAAAACATTATCTGAAGGAGTAAAATGAGAGGTGCTTCTCACATCAGCCATAGCCTGGGCGTCGGCGGGCTTCACTTTGCGCTGAGCTGCCAGGTCCATTTTGTTGCCCACCAGGTACACCTTCACCTTCTCCGACGCGTACTCCGACACGTCCGCCATCCAACCCTGTACCCAAACTGCTTTCTAGCCCCTCAATAAATGCTCAAGAGAAATGAGAGAACGCGGATATTCTGAAAGGACAGCGGGTTGGTCAGGTCGAATAGGAGAAGCAGGGCGTCTGCATCTCTGTAGTAGGCCTGTGTTACGCTGCGAAAACGCTCCTGGGAATATTTTACGGAATTTTGCTATGACAAATCTAATCATAAAATTGTCACCTGGCCAGCGGTGTCCCAGATTTGGAGCTTCACTTTGGTCTTATTCCTTGTCTCGACTACTTTATTCTGGAAAACAGCGTAGTGGCTTTAAGCCTTTTCAATGACAGGGCTTTGGGGGAGGTACTCGATAGTCGATGCCGACAGTGCTGATGAAGTTGTTGTTGAGAAAGGTGCCGTCCTTGAAGCGGATGAGCAGACACGTCTTCCCAGCGCACGAATCGCCTAACAGCATTACCTGCACCCAGCATGTCATTCTCTAACGATGCTGCACAGCTAAGAATTTTATCATCAATTGTCCTTAAAGATGGAGACTTGGATGGAGGCAAATTATAAATTTAAAACAGACTCAAAAGGGCATAGATGAGGTTATGGAGCCAATTCAAGGGATTAGGCAAAAAAGGTAGATAAAGGGCAGAGGAGAACCTTGACATCCAGGGCGCCATCCAGTGGGTCCACAAGCGTCTCGTCGGGCACCGGAAAGCTCTTCTTGTAGACCTTGCCCTTGCTCATGGCCTGTTCAAGTGGGGGGCAGGGCG
Organism: Ptycholaimellus sp. GST1_10; assembly: GCA_030248095.1. Classification (NCBI taxonomy): domain Eukaryota; kingdom Metazoa; phylum Nematoda; class Chromadorea; order Chromadorida; family Chromadoridae; genus Ptycholaimellus; species Ptycholaimellus sp. GST1_10. Next base: position 38,753 of record JASANA010010584.1, on the reverse strand, counting down.
GGCCTGCCGGAGAAGCTTATTCAGAATGCGGAGCGGCCTTGACGGCGCCTGGACTCCCGCGGGGTTGGCCAGGCGAATCCAGCTATTGATGAGCAGCCCCCTCCCGCCCGCCGCCGTCACCCCTCCAGTACGACTTTTACAGCCCCTCTCTCTCTCGCCTCCTTTATCGCCTCCGCCTAAGCTGGCGGAAGCGATTAGTCCACGCCCCTGGCAATCAAGCTCACACCCTCTCTCCCCCCTCTATCTCCCGCCACTTCCGACTAACTCTGCCCCTGTCCTTTTCGTCCCTGCCTGCGCCCTTAGCACCGAGCAGGGGGACAAGGCCTATAGGCAGCCTGTGAAAAGGGGCAGGGGAGGAGGAGATGAGAAGCTAAGGGATTGCGGGGCAGGCTTGGAGAAGGCTGTGAGTGAATGAAGGCAGCCTGCTGTTTCACGCCTGGCCGCTATAGGCTGGCTGGCATTGCCTTCTCCAGCGAAAGCAGAGAAGCCTCTTCTCTGCCCCCACTCTTATCAGGGGCCGAGGGGAAAAAGGGGGCTTCCAATCCTGGCCGCAAACATGCGCTCGGCTGCCTGCTTCCTTCTCTCTTCCTGCCTGCCTGGAAAGCCGGTGGACCTGACAGGAGGAGGTTGAAGGCTCTTCTTGCTCACACAGGGTAAGGGTAGCCTAATTGGGGGGGCTTCTCCAACAACTAGACCCTGCAGCTTCCGTTCTGGAGCAGGCAAAAAGGGGGAAGGAGAGTTGTAGGGAGCAGGGAACAGGGGGGGGGGGAGACAAGGGAGTGACGAGGCCTCTATGAGTCTGCGTGTGGCGCGGCATCGATTGCGGTGCGCCAGCGCTTATTGACCGGGAGGCGCAGGCTTTCCGAGCTTGTCCCCACAGAGGCTGGCCGGTAATCACTCTCAGGCTGACGTCAGAGAGAGACCAACCGAGAAGCTGACGTCGGAGTCGGGGACGGTGGAGAACTTGCGCGGTGGCATCATCCTCCCTCTCCACGCCTTCGCAGGCTATGCAACCATCAGGAGGGGGGAGGACTCTTTCCTTGCCCTGCAGGCCTCGGCTCTCTAGGCGCGAGTGTGTATGCATTCAGCGCGCCTGGCCTATAGGAAGGCATAATAGGGATTGAAGCTCTTGGGAACTGGCCCAGGTGTCAGGGTAAACATACGCTCATGCACACACGCATACTCTCTCTCTGCACACCCATGCCTCTGCCGCCCATTCATTTGCATCCCCTGCAAACACACACCCACACATTCACTTCCCCTACCTTTCACTTCAATGCCGGGGCAGCGCACTTTGGGCGGAGGGGCAGAGGGGGAAAGTGAGGGGGCCTGGGGGAGTGAAGGGAGCGGGGGGGCGTGAGAGCAGGCGGGCTAATAGGGCGCTTGAGCGCTGGCCTGACATTTGAAGGGTGGGCGGAGAGAGGCTGTTAGGGGGGGGGGGCGATAGTTGAAAGCCCGGGTCCTTGGGCGCTCGGAGAGGCCTTTTAGAGCGCTTTCCCTTCTTCCCGCAGGGGTATAGGAGGAAGGAGGGAGGGGACATGCAGCGTCGATAGGCGGAGGAAGGAAGGGGAGGCTGAGAGCGTCTGAGCACAGGGAGGCCCCATAATTGGATTTCTGCCTGAGAACGGATCATGAGCCGGCTACTTCTTTTTGGCTATCGTTTTTTGGCCGTTGGATGGAAAACAAGCATTCAGTAAAAAGGAGCAGGAAATGGGTCGCGACCTTGAAAGCTTTCTTGTGCTGGCTGATGGTGTGAAAAGTTGTGGCATGCCGAGAAGAAAAGTGCAGAGTTACGTATTCATTTAAGCGGAAAAAAATCGTGTCTCTTTGGAATTCATTACTTCTCGTAAATTGGCGGAAGTTCCTCCTGACATTTAAAACCGGGAAAATTGAGGTGGAAAAGCTTGCATCCTAAACTGAATGCGGAGAATACTGCTTCCAAAACTCGCAAATCCCAAAGACAAGCCAGCGGCAATCCCAGTCCCAAAAGCCGCTTCTCTCAAGCAGCGGCGCCAGCCAAAAAAAACTGCCCAGATCCCCCCGTCTAAAAAGAAGGCCTTTCCTTTCGCTCTCTTTGGGAAAAAAAGGCCGCGGGTAAATGGAGCCTGGAACTGGCGCAGAGTCCCTTTCCAGTCTAATGAAAACCCGCCCGCCGCTCGCCAATTGAGCCTCTCTACCTCTACCCTAGACGACTACAGCCGCCAATCTTCGCCTTATTTGCGAGCAGAGCGCCTCCAGATTGCCTGCTCCTTTTTCAGCCTCAAAGGCTTTCGCCCACTGCCCATGCTTTAGTCGGCCTGTTGTGGCCTGAGGGCACACAGGTCTAACAACTGCCAACCCCTATTGTTGCTTCGAGCTAAGGAAGGAGGGTGTAATTAGAGGGGAAGATGAGGCTGCAGAAAGTAGAGAGGAGGAGCAGTGAAATGAATGGCGGGGTGGAAGGGGGCGTTGCTATTGGATCAGCTGGGAGTGCTAGCAGTTGAGGCCGGGGGCTTTGTGGAAGACGTTGAGGCCGAGGGTGGGGCAAAGGCGGGCCCTGCTTTGGTACAAATGCGTCGGCTTCTCTGGCCTTCAAAAACGAGAGGTACATTGTAGGAATCGCAAATCATTGATTGGAGGGACTTTTGAAGTTTATCCAGACTGGGCCTGGGCTTGTTGAGATGAGCATTGCGCAGGCGTTGCCAGACCAGATTTTGCCTCAGCTTCAACTGCAGCTTTGTCTGCCCCTCTAGTTCCACCTGTCGATGAAGATTTTTCATTGAATTCAGATTCAAGTAAACGCAAAAAAACGTAAAGAAAACTAAAACTTGATTTGCGAAAAGTCTAAGAAGCGAATTTGATGCCAACCATTTTGTGCTCAATTCCGGGAAGGCTGCGGAACCAGCCGGAAGCAGCTGCGTAGGAGCTGGCGGTGACTAGGGTTAGGATGACGGCGAGCATTGCTGGATCGAAGTGGAAGGAGTTTGACTGGCTGAGGACAAGGAAATGAGGCCTTCTTCCTAATCTGAAAAGGGAGCGAAAGGTGGAAGGATCTCGTTCAGACTAGTGACGTCCTTGTTGCCCTTTGGGCAGAGTGTCTTTATGAGATGGTTAATTTCGAATTTAGACGACGACGTTTTTCTAATTTAGACGACGTTTGAGCTCAAAGAACTGCCCTGAAGCAGGAATATTAGGATTTTGATCTTTATGCTTAGCAACTAGCCATACTCCGGCGTTTGCTGTGCAATGTGCTGTACAAATGAAATCAGCAAATGAAATCAAATCACAAAATAGCAGAAGCCCAATTGAGTAGGATCAGTGAGTAGAAATCCTTGTTTCAAAATGTCGTAGCGACTCAATGACTGCTTCATCCTATATAAAATTGAAGATCATTCTGGTGAAGTATCATTCGTTTTCAAACCTCAAGGCAAGATTGGAGAAACTCCTCCTTTAACACGATCCCATCCTCGTTTCGATCTAATCTCTGCAATATGCCAGAACGAATCGTCGGTGATATTGAATATCCAGAACATATAGGTGTATAAGTTAATTTAAAAGATAGAGCATCCATTTCGAAACGTTCAAACCTCAAATATTTCGTTGGCATGCCTGGCAATTGAAGCTTCGTCAAGAGGCGGATCCACACTCTTGCCGACCAAATCGTAGACCGAAGCAACCACTGAGATGAAGTCTGTTCTGGAAGCAACGGTTTTGTACATTTTGCGCTTTAAAAACTTTTACAGGTGAGCTGCTTTTTGGAAGGATTTAGATTGACAATATCTTTTGTTTGTTTTCATCATTATTTTTTTTAAAAGACTCAATGTTCATTTGTAATTTATAGCTTGAGCGTAAACGTGGAGTGGCTGTAAATTTTTTATTGTATTAATTGCGCCGGAGCAGGCAATTATTATTGAACATAAAATTTGAAGCTGTTTCAACTTTTGAGGCCATTTGCAGAGGAAAAAATAAGAACAAAACATGTAAAAAGTATAATTGGCGTAGTTTGTTTCAAAATTCAAGCTTTCAAGCTGACTCTTAAAACTTGGCAAAAACAAATCCAGAACCAAACTTACTGAAATTTTATGCTGCTCAGTCAAAAATAGTAGAAATAGTGCTTGCCAAAATTTAATCAAATTTTCCACATGGTACATTATTGTTGCAAAAACGTTTAAATTGGATTGAGTGCAATGAACCCCGTAAGATAGCCTCTGTGCTGAATGTCGTATAGGTCGAAAATCCAGCTCAGTTTCTCTTCCACTGTGCCCTTGCACATCACGGAAAGGCCCACGGCGAACTCCTGACAACTGCCTCCCAAATATAACTGCCTCTCATAGACTTATATAACTTTTATTTTTTAAGCACCAATATTTTTTCAGGCACTAACATTTTATTTTAATGATATTATAATTTCTGGCAATAATAGCGTCACTAGAAGCTTTCTCCTTACCTCAAAAGAGATCATGCCGTTGCTGTCCCGATCGAAAGTGTTGAAGACAAATGTGGCGTAGCGTGCTGAATCCCCCTGCAAACTCCCCTCAATCACTTTATTACTTCAGCAACGCTCCAAGGGCCAACGTGTGGGAAGAACTGGTTGTAGATTTCCTTGAACTGGACCAGTGACACTATGCCATTCGGGCTGGCCTTTCAAATCATTCTGCTTCTGCCATGAATATTGAATGATCAATTGCCATCTGAATGAAGCACATTTTTGGTCTCTGTCTTCTTTCCTTGTCACTTCGAAACTTCCCCAATATTAGGATAGCTATGCAAGAAGGGGGCAGAAGGAGGATAACCTGCTTGAAGCCGCGGTACATGAGCTTGACCTCCGTCTTGGAGAAGCGGGTGAGGGCAACCAGGGATTCCAGGGATTCAGGCTTGTAGCGCAGGGCACTCAGGTCCAGCTCCTCCAGCTCCACATCTGCAGCCGAGCCCAGCGATACCACCGAGGCCTCCGCCGCCATTCAACCTCCTTTCTCACTGGCTCAGGCCTACACAGGCCTCAGCTCCCATTCTCAGCCATAATCAGATAGCCTGCCTCGGCTTCCCTTTCATATGTTTCCCCCATTTCCCAGCCTCGTCAATATCCTCATCCTCCTAATCCTCCTTCACCGAATCACAGACGAACAGGAGAAAGAATCCACACTCCAATGGAAGGAGATAGAGAGGCTAAGGTGGCAAGCCCCATGTTGGGCATTTCTTTTCCCTAAAGCATGAAAGTGAATGAATGAGCCTGTAGCTAATGTAGCCAGCTTTGCTAAACCATTAGAAGACAAATGGCACCTCGACACTGCTCTCGATTTCGCGCCGTGAGAATGGAGGCCACGGCACCCATGCGCGTTCGGCCTTCCCTCAACTCCTGGCCATGCCAAAATCAGGGGCAAATCTGTCCGGATTGGAGGCGGGACAGCTATCCAAATATGGATTCCTCTCTTGCCGCCCCAAGAGCCACTCTTCACCTCATTCACCGCCCACAGCCCAATTTCCCTCCCCACACTTTCCCTTCCGCCACCCACCCACCCAGCCCCCTCCTGCCCTAAAAAGGCCAGCGTGCGCAGGTAGCCCTGAGAGCCTTTTTAGGTCCGGCCTCTAAAACGCGATATTTGAAGGCTTACCCTCATCGTAGGGCTTGCTGTAGGGATCGTCTGCTATGGGGATGGCCATCAGTCCAGGAGGCCCTGGGCGCGCACCTTTGCCGAGTCTCAAAGTGCCCAGAGCCGCCTCCTGAAGTTTTCGCCGAGAGGGGGGCCCCCTTCCGGAGGACCTTTAGGGCCACTCCATCAACCCCCAGGCCACCTCTCCGCCGCCCCAGACCCCTTCTCACACCCCCTGCAGGCTTAAACAAAGACTTTTTCTCGCCTCTCCAGCATTCATAGAGGCCTTTGGACCTAAGCGGCATTGCTTTCACGGGGGCACAGGAAATAGACGAGGAGCACCTCTCCAGCCAATATCTCCAGGCCGGTTAGGAAAAGGCGGGCCGAGCACTAATGGAATAGCCAATAGAGATATTCTCTCCGCCCCCTTTACAGCCCCTCTGCCGCTGCCAGCCTAACCTTTGCGGAAAAACAGCCCTCGGCAATCTATTCTAAAAGCCTTTACAAGCCGTCCTTTCTAAGGCTTCTCAAGAACAAGACGGCTAACCAAACCCAGGCATATCGCCGGCGTAGCTTGGACAGAAGGTGGGCAAAAGCAATCAAGCGGCTGCCGCCTATTGCCATGGCTGCCTGTCTTGCCACTGATCTAGTGACAAAGTGTCAAGCGGGTGTTGCCCCCTAAGGGTCTAGTTGGAAGCAAAGGAGGAGAAGGGGGAAGCAAAGTCGTTAACTGCTGGATTGGCGGCGCAGGGCGGAGGGGCGATGCACCTGGATACTGCCGGCCAGCATAGTCGCTCACACAGGTGGAAGGGGGCGCACACAACTGGGAGAGAAGAGAGCAGGAGAAGGAATAGAGGAGGAGTCCGGAGGGAAATGTGCGCTCTCGGTCGAGCGGACTCATTTCAGTAAATTGAACCACCCCCCGTCGTAAATTGACCTATCGCCTTTTCGGCCTCCGGGGTCCCTTGCCCTCATCAGCTTGTCTTAACCTATCTTTTTTCCTAGCTGTCTGAAAGAGGCTATATATGGACAGAGTTTGAGGGGCAATGATCCTCAATCCTGCCCCAAGCAAGTCTGTTGCGAAGAATTAGGCTTGTCTGAGCTCAAAAGATACAGCAAACAAGTTTAGGAAGCGAAAGTGAAAGACATGAATGGGATTGCTTTGTAATTAGCGGACTGAAGTAGCAGCAAAGATGAAAGAAAACCTTCCAGGAAAGGCTTGGTGGGATCTTCGTTGATAGGGATGGCCATGACGCAGTGGGCCCTAGACAACTGCTGGCCTCTGTTGCTTCGCCCGACACAGCCTCATCCTCCTTGCATGAGTAGCAGACACAGCTCTTTCTGCGTCGCCGCCAGAGCACAGGCTGCTAAATAAGCCAATCCAAACAGACACGCACCTCCCACCTTCCACCTGCTGCTTTCCAAAGTGCTCCAGCCCCACTCCCATCCCACTAGCGCTTTTTCCGTACTCCCCTCCTCCTCAACTAATCCCATCCATTCCCGCAAATGACTGATGCACAGGGGCATTAGGCTGATTGTCAGCTCTACCGGGCTTCGATTAAAACCAGCCGTTTGAAAGCCCCGCCTATCCATTCAATACTGCCGGGAACTGCGCTCAAAATCAATTTTTAGGCACCAGTACAGGTATCAATTTGATTCCAGTCACTTCATAGTCCCTGAGGCGGCAGAAAACACGCATACACTCGAGGATGACGGACATGGAGCTGTGACGGCAGGTTTCGCAGCAACAGCGACACAATAGCCCGGTCTTTGTCCGCAAATGGTAGCCTATCAAAGCATACAGCCGAACCACTACTACTTCATCTGGCATTCATTTGAACTGGGCTGCCTTAAGCGTTCTCCATTAATGGGCCTCTTTTGGAAGCCTTCTGCTCCCTTTTTTTAGGCCTGGTGAAAGTGGGAGCTTAGAGAGAACCTTTGGCGGGGTCTCGGATCCAGAGCTGGCAGAGACGGAGGGCCCAGTAGAGCTCTGCATAAAGCCTGCCCAAAATTCCCTGAAAACATCCGCAGCATGAAGTTGGGGAAAAATAAAAGGATTGTATGAGCTTACTATTGGAAAAAGGTGTTTAAAAGCGATTTTTTAAATTTTTGCAATTTTTGTGTGTGGAAAGAACAAAGAATGGCTCACTTTCTACTATCATCATCCAATTGGCTTCCTTGGCTAGCTAATCCATCACTTTGAGGTCAGGTTGACGGTTCAATACAAGCTTTGTAGTGTAACCGTCTTGAGTTCATCCTTACATGAACACTTTAGCAGCAGAGATAGCTTTCCCCTTTCTCTCCAGAAGACGAAAGAAAGGGCAGCACCTGGCTAAAGGCAGGCTGAGGAAAGGCTTGAATAAGATCCTCCCGAGTGATGGAGCGCTCCAGTCTCTTCCCATGAGGTCCCAGCTCATCCCCGCCGCGAATAAACGCTTTCGCCAACGATCCGTCCCCATACACATTGTGCCTGCCAGTTTCACCAAAGCCTATCCTTTGCTGTCTCCACAAACGGTGGGGAAATGAAATGGTGAACATTTGTTAGACCAACTTCGACTTTTGCGGCAATTGTTATAATGATTAAGGACCGTAATTTCCAAAAAAACCTTGTATGCATCATTCGGATCCAAATTTTAGGCGAAATTGCCGAATTTCAGAACTCAAATTTTAAACTATTTAGGCTAAGCGAAAGATAAATGCATTTCAGTGCCTCAAGTATGTGAGAGAGCTGCGGGAAACCACTTGTCTTCAAAGGCGTGAAAGGATCGGTTGCAGGATTATTTGCCCATTCAAAAGAGCATTTGCACAGCTTTTGCGACAGAATCTTCTTATGCAGTAATTTACGCAAAACTTTTAGACCATAACTCCACAATATCAAGACGCAATGAAAAAGCGTTACACTATGCATACTTACACAAAAGCTTCCATGACCCAAATCCACTTGTAGGCGGGCTGGACAGTGAGGGGCTGGCCTTGCAATCCCTCTCTGCTAACCTGCTGGATGTGGAGAACTTTCTGGCCATCATTCAAAAGCTCCGTCCAATACTACGCCTGCGTCTGTGTACTCCAAAGCAAAGGGGTGCCTTTGCTGAAAGGATCCTCTCCGCCTAAAAGGAGCTCAGCAGGCTAAGGGGGCGCTGAGTGGGGCCAAAGGGCGCTGATCTGATCAACGGCAACTCAGCTAGCACCCGTGCACCGCGCAAGATGGATGGGGCTCTGACTCTGCTTCCTTCTATGCTCCCATTAGCGGAGAGGGCTTTTCTCGGCCAAACATCAACTCGGGAGTGAAACAAAACAGCAAAGGAGAGGTGAAAAGAATGCTGTAAAGGTTGGGGGGTATGCGAAGGTAGAAAAAGATGAAGTGATGGGATCACTGGTTGGGAGGTGGCTGGCCCTGGTAGTAGGGCTGCTGGTGCTGAGGTGCCTGGTGATGTGGGAAGGGTGCGTAGGGCTGGCCCATTTGCTGGCGCTGCATGGCCGCCGCTCGTTGTTGCTGCTGCTGCTGGTACAGCTGTACAGGTTGCCATTTGTGGAAAGGGATCAAGTCTTTCTTTTGACTTTCAAAAAAGGGACACTGAAGAAATTTAGAGTGCAAGTTATGTGAGATGGCGCTATCTACGTTGAGAACGTCTTGATGGATACATATTAGCGTCCTACAGCATAAAACTTAGTATGAATAAATATTGAAAGATAAAAGGATTGAGTAGGGGCACCTGCTGCTGTGCGCCCATGTCCATGTGCTGGGGCGGGCCCCCCGGCTGCTGCTGCTGGGGGAGGCCGCCGGAGCCACGCTTCTGCAGCATCTCATGCAGCGCCTTCTTCGAGTCCATGGAGCCCGCCGGGCCCATCTGACCCTTCAACTCCATCATCTTCCATCCATCCTCCATCCCATCCCCCAGGCCTCACCGGATGCGGCGGACGTTGCCAGCCGTAGCTGGCGGCGTCGTACATGGGCGGCATGGCGGGGGCCGCGGAGGGCACCGGGGAGGCGGTCTTCTTGCGCCCGCCCCGTCCACCACCGCCGCCGGACTTGCGCTTGCCGCGGCCGCCGCGGACGGAGGCTGGGGCCACGGGGCCGCCGCTGCTGCCCATCTCGTACTCCATGCCTGCCATTACTATGGACACTGGCCTGGGAGAGCTAGGGCAATATTTAGGGCAATAAGTTCTGAGTGTTTCGACACAAATTGAATCGGACTGATGGCAAGCAGAAGTAGGAAATGCCAATGAAACATCAGTTGTACGAGGAGGAAAGATGAAGCTCTGACCTCGGACTCATACACCTTCTTAGGAGATGGAAAGAGGGCAGAAAGAAGGAACCCATGCTCGTTTCACTTCTATGATGGAGCCGAAGCAGCACGGACTTAGGAAAAGTTGAATCAAATGGCTAGGGAATTTCCAGATCAAAATTGACCGTATTTGATTGTGGGCAGATTTATGTGATGCAAATGAAACATCAGTTTTATGAGAGACTAGAAAGATTCTCTCTGATTAGAAATTGTTTAGCCGAGATTCACCTTCTTTGGAGAAGGATTGGGAAAAGGTTGGAACCTGGATGAGGCTGGAATTGAGGATGCGGCTGTGGAGGCTGGTGCATGGGAGGTTGTGTAGGGTCGGGACGCATGAGGTTGGCCATGTGGGGATTGGCGTGGCTCATGGGGCCGGCGGAGGGTTGCATTGGAGCGCCCTCCCGCTGCATCATCCCCATCCCTGCAATTTATCATCCCTCCCTCTGCCTTCTTACCTTCCTTTACTTCACGAAGGAAGCCCAGACCAGGAAGGAGAAGGAAATATTCATCCAATGCTAATATCGTTGCATGTACTGCTAAACTAAACGGATGAATACTTCCTTCCCCAGCTAGGGTAAATGAGGACGATCGGTGAAAGTCTGAAAAGCCAGCTCATACCCATGGGAGTGGTGTGAGGCGGAGTGGGAGCATGATGCTGGAGTGGCTGGAGATGGGGCGGAGGCTGTTGCGGGTGTCCCGGGAGGGGCTGGTGCTGCATGGGCTGTCCCGGCATGCCCATGGGTCCTCCGCCCACCGGGGCTCCGCCAGGACGCATGGCCATGCCCAGTTGCTGTCCGCCTGAGCAATGGGAGGACCTTAGAGGCTTCTTTCGCAAACAGGGGCGGACTAGTAATTAGAGGAGGGGAGAAGGGGAGTGATTGGAGATCCTTGCGTGCGACTAGAGGGCATGGCGTGAGCCCTGCCCATCTAGGGGGCGGAGAGGAGGGCAGGCGAAAGGGGTAAAATGCGTCACCTGGGGGCGGGGCTGGAGGCTGAAGGCCTTGTGGAGGGCCGGCCATGGGGGGCGGGGGAGCTATAGGGGCCGGCTGCTGAGCCTGGGCTTGCTGTTGACGTGCAGGGTCGGGCTGCAGGTCCGTCAGAGGTTGCAGAGCCCTGCATTTATTCCTTTATTCCTCATTAAGTCCGAAAAAGCTAAGCTATGCATCCATGTTTGTCTTGAAACAGCTGCCTTATTTCACCGCAAATAATCAGTTCCTTCCTATGTCATAAAAAGTTTGAAAGCAGAGTGAAACATCAGAGAGCAAGGTAGAAAATGGCCGAACTGGTAGTTGGCAAGGCTGGCGCCGGGTATAGGCGGGAGTGGGTGCTGGGCCTTGTGGTAGTGGCTGTGCGAGATGAGGCGGGCCAGGGTCTGAGCCACCGGCTGCGGGGCCCAGTCCAGTCGCTGCGTGGTGAACCAGCTCCACTTCCACTCCTCTCGTCCTACCAACCCTTCTTCATTACCCTCCATCCTCCATCCTCCCCTCAGCTGCCAATCGAACCTTTGAGTCCCTCCACGAGGTCCCAGGGTGAGATGCGCTGCTTCTCCCAGACGCGGAGGCCGATCAGCTTGCCGCCGGTGGCTGCAGGGCTGGCGGGGGCTGGGGAGGAGGGGCCGCTGGTGCCCATTTTCAGCGCGCCCTAGGGAAGGGGGTAGGGTTGAGGGAGAGGGAGGAGGAGGAGACCTTGGAGGTGGTGCTGGTGGGTGGAGGCGGCATGGTGCCGTAGGGCTCGGTGGCGATGATGTCCACCATGGGCTTCGGCTGCGGCAGGAGCTGGTGCAGCAGCTTCAGCGTCGGCTGGTAGCGGTCCCCGACCTCTTTCTGCAGTCCATAAATGCTCTCCGGATGCAAGGCCAACTATGTCAGGTCGAGAAAGAAGTCCAAGAAAAAGAGGAACGAAAATTTCCTTGGAAGGAAATCTCTTGCTTCGATAATTTGATGAGCAGGGAAAGAGGGTGACCCTGAGTTTCTTGTTCAGGGCGTTGTAGATCTTCTTGGTGTCCTCAGGGCTACGGTCAGCAGCCTGAGCGGCGTCGGGGACGAAGAGGGAGTGGATGATGACGTTGAGCATGTCCAGACAGGTGTAGAAGAGGCGTCTGGGAGCGATTGGACATTTTACTCGATTACTAGGGGAAGAGGCAAGAGTGTACTTGTTGTTGTGCAGGGTGAGGATGCCGCTGAAAATGAGCTGGAGGAGGACTAGGCCCCAGGAGTCCACGTCCTTCCCGCGACACACTGTCTCCAGCATTCCGCCCACCAAGCTGCAAACTTCCTTCACTTGCCAAGCATCGCAAGTGCAGCTTAAACTTCGGGCTGCGAAAAATCAGTCTTCAACGCTGAAAGCTTATGTTTCGCAAATATATCTCTCAGAATCACTCAGCAGAAAATGCCAATGACTACTTTTTACACTACATTTGAGTTAATTTTTGTATCAGTCAAATTGATAAGGGAGAAATGAAATGAACCTGAGGCGGAGGAGGATGGCTTCGTGGAGCTGGTGACAGGATTCGGGATGGTAGAGCTCGGCAGGCTCCTCCCGCACCTTCTCCACGTAGTCCCGCAACTGCTTCAGCAGAGACTTCAGCAAGGACTCCCGCTGATCCTCTTGGCCCTATTCCACCATCCATCTCAGTTCAGCTCTGCCATGGCAATTGAATACGATTCAAACATCCAGCTGCTTGCTTGATAGAATTTAGCTTCAATTTTCTCGTTGAGTTTTGTCCTCATGAATAAGGTCAAAGCTCAACATCAGCAGATGTATAACCTTGAGGCAGGTGAGGACGAGGCAAAGGAACGGCTCCTGACCTAACAGCCAGCTGCTCTGACCACCCTGCAACACAACTTTGTCCTCATCCTACATGCTTACAAAGTAGTCAATGCACTTCTCCTCCAGATAGAGATCAAAGTTCCTGTTTCAGTCCTGGCATCAAGTGAAATGGGTGAAACATTAGTCTTCGCAGAGGCAGCATTGGCCGCGGGATCCGTGGTGGAGGACTTGCGCGAGAGCTGGCCAGTCTCCAGCACCTGGGCGCAGGTTTCCAGCACCTGTCACAACAGATGACTTGACGTAGGGGCTGGAGGCGGGGTGTATATTTGGTGGAGAGCAAACCTTGCCCTGGACATGGTCAGGGAGGCCTTTCATGAGCGGAGCGATGAGGAAGAGGTTGTGCAGGCCGCCGACTCGAAGCGGGTCGCTGGCCGTGGCAGTGCTGGCAGCCGGGCTTTGCTTCTGGTTGTGGAACAGGTCCATGGTGGATCTCGCTATCACCTGAATCACATCTTAGGATTCGGTCAAATATTATTGCAAGGGCGGAAAATGGTCAGTTTCAAAAGTCTACACATTTATGTCCACTTATCAAGGCAGTGCTAAAGCGCGGCGTCAAGATATTGAGCTGGACCAGCAGCGCTAACTGACTCTAGTCAAGGACAAGGCTGCGCGCTATTTATTAAACGACAATTGTCAGGTACTAACTTTACATAAAACACGAAACATGCCGAAGCTGGGTAGGCAGCAAAGGGCCGAACCTCGAGAGCATGCGCCATCTCGTGCGGGCTGGGCCCGGACTGCTTGAGGAAGAGCTGGAGATCGAGCAGGGTCGGCCGCAGGTTCCACAGGTTGAGCGAGGAGAGCAGCTTCTCCACACGATCACGTTTCGCTTCGCATTGACGTAGTTCACCCACCAGCGGCCATTCTAGACGTCGACGGGTGATCATGCGCAGGAGGCGTGGGGCCTGGGGTAGAGAGAATGGTTGATGGAGGCTGATGGTGGGAGAAGGGAAGGAGGGCGAACATTCTCGCCGATCTTGTTGGAGAGGAGCATTTTCTCGGAGAAGAGGTTGCCTTCGTAGAGGAACTTCTGCTTGATCCAGTCCTGGCCGCAGATGAACTCCATTACCTGCAAATGGAAGCAATGGAGTATGAAGCCTTGAGGGGAGGAAGAGGAGGTAAAAGCCTCAGGAGCTGCCAGGTGGAAGGCCTTGCGCTTCTCCTCAGTCTGAGTGCCTCTTCGCATCAGCTCGTTGTGATTGGCTGCAAAAAGCACCTTGAGCATAGGCTGAGTTACGAGTAGTAGTTTTGGTTAAAGGTTTTGGTTTTGAGATGAGTTTTGAATGACCACTGAAGGGGTGGAAGGAGGCATGAAAGGAGTACAGGCAAGAATGCTGGCCATGAGGAAGGTGAGGATGGCGGCGGAGTGCATGGCTCGGTGGGTGGAGCTGAGCAGGAAGCGCTCCCCTTCGTAGCGCAACAGTCCGCCCATCTCCTCCCCGCCTTCCCCGCTCTCCTCCTCATAGGAGGCATGAAAGGAGTACAGGCAAGAATGCTGGCCATGAGGAAGGTGAGGATGGCGGCGGAGTGCATGGCTCGGTGGGTGGAGCTGAGCAGGAAGCGCTCCCCTTCGTAGCGCAACAGTCCGCCCATCTCCTCCCCGCCTTCCCCGCTCTCCTCCTCATAGGAGGCATGAAAGGAGTACAGGCAAGAATGCTGGCCATGAGGAAGGTGAGGATGGCGGCGGAGTGCATGGCTCGGTGGGTGGAGCTGAGCAGGAAGCGCTCCCCTTCGTAGCGCAACAGTCCGCCCATCTCCTCCCCGCCTTCCCCGCTCTCCTCCTCCTGTGCCAACCAAAAGCTTCAAAGCCTTAAGCGCCAGATCTGCTGATGTTTCAATGTCATGATTATTTAGCAAGTCTATCAGTAATAAGCTGATGCCTTCGGTTCCTGTTGCTTTTGCTGAAATACCTCGAGTGAGAGAAGGTTTTTGATGAGGAAGAGAGTGAAGTAAAGGCCGGCTTCGCTGCGGGCGTGGTTGGGGTGCTTGGGGTCCTGGTGCTGCTTGATGTAGGACACAAATGCCTGTACAATCTTTTGTCACTAGCATCAATGGAGAGCTGTTTGTCCATGACAACCTGAGTGGGTATGGCCAGAGCGTTCTCGGGGTGCAGGCAGTTCCTCGTCACTAGAGTTGTCAGCAGCGTGCCCAGCGGTTGCATCACCTACAGCTTTTCTTTTACTCCCGAATTAAAAACCCTTTGGCGGTAAAAAGCCTAGCAACTTTAACTCTAAGTACTAGTGGAAGCTACAGATCAAACTATGTTCGACATAAGCAAAGCCATTACAGCTTTAGCATCGGTGATGTTGATGGTGGGCAGGATCTGGGCAAAGGCGCGTCCCTCCCCTCCGTTCGGGAGCACAGAGGTGTTCAGGCAGAGAGTTGTGAAGGCTCCTGAAACAAGTACCTTCTTGCAGTCATGTCATGAATTGCTGTGATTGCGGTGGGAGTAAAAAGAAAGGGGAACCAAGCCAGTCGGGTGCCAGCTCAGGAACGAGAGTGGTCACATCTGCCAGGAAGCTAGAAAGGTCCCACAAACGCTCTTTGCCCTCCTCCGAGTGGCCTGCGAATTATGACTACATTTAGTGCTGAGGTCAAAAATTGAATGACTAACTTTGTAGAGGCAAGAAATTGAGCAAATAACTCTGCGTACAAACATCATTGTAAGCCCGATCTTAGTTTGAATCCTTCCTATTTGCTATCAGTTTTTGGTTTAACTTTGCAAAAAGACAAATATTGCGGAAACATATCTGATATCAGCTGGACTTGAACTTTTTTTGGCTTTCGCCGGTTACAGGAATCTAGCTAGTTGCTGTAGATTTATGATATGCGGAGATACGAGCTATCTCCGTACATGAATCCGGGTCCAATTTTTCATTGCCAACGCTCTTCAGACAGCAGGGATGAAGCCAAAAGCCCTACCGGTGGTAACGATGACTGACAGGGCGTTGAGGATGAAGGAATATCGAGCCTCGTCGCTACCGCGCAGCTCCTCCAGCTCAGTCTGGCTCAGCATACCCGGCCTATTGTCAATCATATTTCCCATCCAGCTCTCTGAGCCTAGAGCGGACTTTGGGTTGGCGAAGACGGCCTTGAAGCGATCCTCGCGCCAGCGCAACTGACGCTCCGTCACCGCCTGACACTTGCCCGGTAGCACCACGCTTGTCACCTTCTCTGCAAACGCATCAGTTCCAGTTGCTATTTGTGAAGGCGAGGTTTGAGAGACAATCTTGATGTTTCGTCAACAGAACAATGCGCCTTGGCTGCTGTCCTTTGATCAATTGTAGATCTCTGAGTTGCCTCTAAATCTGATGTTTAATCAACTGCATGGAAGCCTCTAGAGCATTGGTCGGACAATTCCTTCAAGGTTCTCAATAATAGAACTATTCCCAACCTAGTTCAGGCGGCAGGGCAAGGGTGGCAGCGAGGGCTTCCAGAAGACCAGGCTGGCCCTGGGGACAGGACCTGGCCAGGTCCAGTAGGAAAACGCTCACAGCCCGCTGCCAGCTGTTGCCCGGCGGACCTGCCGCCTTTCCCGCTCGACCCACCTGCATGCAGCTCATGTTTGCAATCATCATTTAGCCTCACATACCCAGCCCAAAGCCGAATGTTCCGAATGTAAACTAAACAGGTTACAATTTTTAATGTATGAATAGTGCAAAATTTTGAATTATAGAAAATAAATCATCATCCCATCCAAACAACTCCTTTTCAACAAAAATATACCAACCAAATCATGTAAAAGTGAAAAAGGCAAGGAGGAAAAGGAACCAGTTTGACGAGGCGGCCGGCGATGGCCTGCAGCTGATCACGACAGAGCAAGGCGTAGGCGTAGTGCGCCCTCAGGTAGCAGACGATGACCAGGCCCAGTCGCCCCGTGTACTGGCCAGCCAACGACGGTGCCCTCTCCCTGATCCGCTCCTCCAGTCGCCCCAGGGCCTCCGACACCTTCCATCCATGAGAAATCATAGAGATGACCAGAGAGAAATTATAATCACCATGATGATTGGTATGATTGTCTTTGATTCGATAGAGGATGGATGGCCAAAAAGTTAATCCAGTTTCCCTATCCATCTTGGCTGATATCTTGCCAGAGCAGTGAGGATGAAATGGCTCACAAATTCATCTTCCTACTTACTTGTCCATGCCTTCAGTATCTTCTCACAAATGGAAAGCAAATAGTCTCCGATGTAGATGAAGAGAAGGAAGGTGGGGCAGGAGCAGGACCTCGTCGGCCAGGTCGAGTATGGCGGCGGCATTGGCGGTGGAATGGAGGAGGGAGAAGAGGATGTCTGGAGGAGGGAGAAGAGGATGAGGATGAAATGGCTCACAAATTCATCTTCCTACTTACTTGTCCATGCCTTCAGTATCTTCTCACAAATGGAAAGCAAATAGTCTCCGATGTAGATGAAGAGAAGGAAGGTGGGGCAGGAGCAGGACCTCGTCGGCCAGGTCGAGTATGGCGGCGGCATTGGCGGTGGAATGGAGGAGGGAGAAGAGGATGTCTGGAGGAGGGAGAAGAGGATGAGGATGAAATGGCTCACAAATTCATCTTCCTACTTACTTGTCCATGCCTTCAGTATCTTCTCACAAATGGAAAGCAAATAGTCTCCGATGTAGATGAAGAGAAGGAAGGTGGGGCAGGAGCAGGACCTCGTCGGCCAGGTCGAGTATGGCGGCGGCATTGGCGGTGGAATGGAGGAGGGAGAAGAGGATGTCTGGAGGAGGGAGAAGAGGATGAGGATGAAATGGCTCACAAATTCATCTTCCTACTTACTTGTCCATGCCTTCAGTATCTTCTCACAAATGGAAAGCAAATAGTCTCCGATGTAGATGAAGAGAAGGAAGGTGGGGCAGGAGCAGGACCTCGTCGGCCAGGTCGAGTATGGCGGCGGCATTGGCGGTGGAATGGAGGAGGGAGAAGAGGATGTCTGGAGGAGGGAGAAGAGGATGAGGATGAAATGGCTCACAAATTCATCTTCCTACTTACTTGTCCATGCCTTCAGTATCTTCTCACAAATGGAAAGCAAATAGTCTCCGATGTAGATGAAGAGAAGGAAGGTGGGGCAGGAGCAGGACCTCGTCGGCCAGGTCGAGTATGGCGGCGGCATTGGCGGTGGAATGGAGGAGGGAGAAGAGGATGTCCAGGGAGGCTGGGGAGGGGAGGCTTTCCCGCTCCCCGCGCTCCCAGTCGCTCAGACGCTCCAGCCAGCCAGCAATGGCCCAGCCACCCACCACCTCCTGGTCGTAGTAGGAGAGCTCCCTACAAGGACCATCTCTTTTCTGCTTCTCTGCTTAGAAGCTTAGATTGCATAATTGAAATAGTCTTTCAGCGTCACTATCAATCTGAATCTGCTTTGCTAGGTTGCGATTCAACTTCAAGAAACACTGGATCTGAGCAAAAGCCGTATTTCCTGGATTTTACTGACCCAGAAAATAATTCCCCTGCTCTTGTACAAATTATTGCAATTCATTGCTCATTATTGCCTAATAGCAACTGTCGATCAAGCCTATGCACCAAGCGAAACATCAGCCAGGTGAGTGCAGAAACTGCTCACCGAAAACGCGCTGAAAGACCAGCGATGGCGGGCGGGGGGATGTCGAGTCTCGGCCGGAACTCCCGCACGCCCTCCGACACCTTCACTGCCACCTCAAACAGTCTCCTCTTCACCACTCATTCCAGCTGCAGCAGCTGATGGGAGAACCTTCTTGCCCCAAAGGCGAGCCAGCTCCTTGTCCAGCTTGCGTAGGCCGTTCCGGTGTGCCTCGCGGCCGCCGCCGAAGCCGTAGACGAGCGTGGCGCGCTGGTTGCACTCGTGCCGGAAAGCCTCGTCCTGCAGTTGCTGGCCAAATGATGGAAATTATGAAGAGGACTTTTCAACACTTTTCAACATCCAAACTTTCATCAGTGGTTTGAATTTCGGTTTCGCTTTTGAGGTTGAACCAATTCTTTGGCCAACATTTCGCATTGTTCAAGAATGCGTACCGCAGCAGATGCTAGCGGCTATTCTGCCAGTTAGCATCTGCCTCAGACAGGCTGAGCAGATTGAAAAGGCTTGGTGCGAAAGGAAATAACAAAAGGAATTCTAAGCACCTGAGGCACGGGGAAGTGGAGAAGGAACTGTAGATGGCGGCTGAAAGAGGCCGTGTGCGGAGCCAGCGAGGCCTGGGCAGGCTTGGCTGGTGCTGGGATGTTGGGCGAGTCCACGCTTTCGTTCTGCAGGCCAAATATTCATCAGATATTGCTCCATGGGACAAAATGGGAAAAACCTCTAATAGGGCCAGGGAGCGACTGAGGTCCACCTTACTGGGATCCCCGGTGCTGCTGCTGGCCGGGTCCGGAGAGAAGGCCCAGTCCTGGCCAAATTGAGATGCATAATTTTGAAATTTTGCAAATTCTGCCCAGTTGAAATTATATTTCCAGCTCTGCCTCACTCAGCCAGCTTACTGTATCTATATTTTGTTGGACTTCATTTAGCAAATACAGTCGAAAAATTCAATAATTATTAAATGACTTTCTGTCGTGATTATCAATCGCCCGTCTGGAAAATGCCATTAGGCTAAACCTTCATTCTCAGATAAAAACTGAGTTCCCGAAAAAAATATTCAATAATCTAGAAACGAGGCAGCCAAACCTCAGGCATGGACGGCTTGAGGCTGGCGGGCTGGGGCAGCTCAGCTTTGATGGCTGGCGTCTCGGGGAAGATGCCCTGAGTGCTGGAGCTCACGTCCCCTCTGGACAGGGGGCCAAAATGAGTCCAATTGGGGGGAAGGCAGCGGCAGGACCGAGCAATGAGTGTGGTGACCCATCGGTTGTGGGAGAAGAGTTGGTTGCGCAGCAGCTCGGAGTAGAGACGGAGCAGGTTCTCCAGCTCAGCCGCCTGCCGCGGCTCCTCTTCGCCGCCTCAATTCTTCGGCTTTTGACCAGCTGAATTGAGAAGGCGTATGGTTAGAATTTCGCAAAATTTATTGCAAATTGTAAAAGTTTGTCGCACCAAAGGACGAATGCAAAAGAGTGCATGCCAAAACTTGCGCTCCGCATAATTGAGTGAGTGAAAGGCAGCATAAAGTAGGCTGACCAGTGATGATTGGTGCTTCAGTGTCGAGGAATTCCTGGAGGACATCCTGGAGTGGGAAGGACTTGTTGCCCAGCTCTCCTGACCGCTCCAATTCCTGCAGTCAAGCCAAAAATAGAAAGCTGGTCTCCGAAGAGCTTTTAAGAACCGCTAGACGTAGCTGAAGCAGGTTGACGACGAGAAGAGCTCGATGCGTGCCTTCCCTCTGCGAGCTGACCGCCCAGTGACACAGCAGTTTCACCACCCACGGCTCCACGCAGCCTGCAATTGACAACCCTTCCCTTTACTTTTCCATTTCATCGACCAAATGTCACAAAATGAAATCAGTCAAGTTCAAAACGTTAAATTAGCTGGTATACAACGTTAATCAATCGTTGATGGAAACTTCTAATTACACACCATCAACAAGCGAACACATAAGTCTACTGCATGAAACATCAAGCTGTCCGGTAGAAATAGAACAAGGAATGGAGAACCGTCTCCCTCCTTGGCAGTAGATGGCGGGGCGGCGGCGAAGATGGCCTGATAGAGAGCCTCCGCTGCGCCCTCCTCCTCCACTCGCCCCTTGTCCAGCTCGCCCAGGATCCGCACCATCTCCTTCACTTTGGAGCCTCAGGAGGAACAAGAACCGTCTCCCTCCTTGGCAGTAGATGGCGGGGCGGCGGCGAAGATGGCCTGATAGAGAGCCTCCGCTGCGCCCTCCTCCTCCACTCGCCCCTTGTCCAGCTCGCCCAGTATCCGCACCATCTCCTCCACTTTGGAGCCTCAAAGAGCCTCTTTGTGAATGCTTGGAAGCCCATCTAGGAGTGAAGGGCTTACAGAGCCCACTCTGCTGGCTTTTGGAGCTGGACCAGCGGTCGTCCACCCGCTGACTTCGTTCAATCACCTGAAACTCTATCCTTTGCTCAATTTGATGGAATTATTTGTTGACGAAATCAATCGAAGCCGCAAGTTTTTGAAAAGCTTTAATCATCATGAAACATTTTGAAAAGTTGCATTTTCACTCCCGCCGTATTTATGAAATGTTGACGATGCATCCACGGAATTCGACTGGTCTACTTTTGCATCAAATTTAAGGCCAGTGCCAGGTGAAGAAAATTTGAGTGGGACCTCTTGGGTGGCAATGTCGAGCACTCGCTGGATGCGCTTGGAGGTGGCGGGGTCGCCGTCGGGGAGGGGCAGCTGATTGGGGGCGCAGGGCAGGGCGTCCAAGGGACTGCCCGCATGCCAGGCGTGCTTCGCCTCCGCCCCGCCGCTCCAGGAGACACCCTGTGCATACTCGCTTGCCTTATTGGGCTGGCGCGAGGGAGCAGAGCGACCGTCAGCGCCCAGCCCCTCTTTTCGACCCAGGTGTATGTTTTGGGGGTTATTGCCAGATCTTTAAATTGATAAGCCTTTTTCTCATCACATATTGTGCCAATCGTTCTGGTTTTTTTTGCATTGGAAAGAACAACATCGAATTGTGGGGGGCACTCGCGAAAAAGGGCACAAAAGTGATAAAATTAGGGATAAAATTGAGAAACAAAAGTGCCGCACGAACTCCTTCCCTTCCCTTCGCATCTCCTCCATGTATGGGTGTAGGTATTCATTGCAACCTTCCCAAAGCCACGTCCTTGGCTCTTTGGCCTAATTCATATCGTCTATTCACAGCCAAGCAATCCATACTCAAATTGTGTAGTGGTGCAAGCGACTGGCCTTCTCATTGAATCAAGCAGGTTCGAATCCTAACACCAGCAATTGTTTTTTGCTCTTTGATTCCTATTGCTAGTACTACAAAAACGATAACCCTGAGAAATAATGACATGACATCTGATTTTTTTAAATTGAGCTTGACTTGACTATTCGAATCTAACCAGGAATAAATATTTTTCTTAATTTCGTATGATTAAAGTGGAGGAAATAACTGGTACCATCGGCAAGCCGAAATAAAGCTCTTTTCTCCCAAAAAATGGTTGCCCCGAGTAAAAAGCCAAGGAAATTACTCTACTACTAATGGAATCTGCTGTGTCACTGGTATTTTGTTTGAGCGCGCATGAAAAGAGACCTAAAAATGCGCGCGAAAACAAAATACAAATGCCTCACAAGCAGATTCCATTAGTAGTAGAGTAATTTCCTTGGCTTTTTACTCGGGGCAACCATTTTTTGGGAGAAAAGAGCTTTATTTCGGCTTGCCGATGGTACCAGTTATGTTTCTAACGCCAATAAGGTTCACAAATAAACAATTTTGCTACAATACATCGCCAAACTGGTGACTCAAAGTCCCTTGCTTAAAGAACTTCAATAAGACTTGCCCGGCTACTAATGCCCTATAGTTCTGTTGTACTTCCAAAAATACATTGTTCATCTTATGTTTCTAAGACCTCATCTATTGAACAGAGTTCTGCTCTGATTTTATCTGAGTTAAGTGAGCTTGATAAAGGATTAGCAAACGGAGGAGTTGCTGCTTCGCTCGGCGAGGAAGTTCCAGACGAGGGCTGTGGGGCAGTCCAGCATGATGGCCTGCAGCATTGTCGACAGTGGCAGCACCTGCAGTCCATCTCTCAATTGCGCTCACATTTCCAGCGTCAGTGGCAAAGAAGAGGATAAGTTCTGACGAGAACCTGAAATTTCTGATGAGGATCAAATTTTCGGAAAAGAAGTTTTTGCCATCTGCCAATTCAATTGAATGCCAACAATGTGTCGATGATGTGGACAGCGGAGCTTCTCCTTGAGTGAGCCGTTGGCGTCGCCGGTGAGGCTGGCGAGCTTGCGAGAGGCGAGGAAGGCGAGGCGACGGGCCAGCATCTCGGACTGGCAGAGCTCCCCCGTGAACTGGAGCAGGAAGTGGAGGAAGAGCTTCAGGATGGACGAGGAGGCCTTCTCGGGGTGGAAGGCCTTCTCTAGGAACGTGTCCAGCATCCAGGTCAGGAACTCCTGACGCTCCAGCAAACCCTCCTCCAATTCATTCACTTTGTACGGCCACTATTGTACGACCGAACTACCTCAGTTTTAATCCTTACAAAAGAGACCAGAATCGATCTAATTGTGAGAGAGTAATTTCAAATTTACAGACTGAAACATCATCGCATGAAACTAAAACGCCACTATGCCTCCTAAATGGCGTCAACGCGTCACCATCGCTTTCAATTCGGCAATAACAGTTCGGAAACTTTGGTAACACCATTCCCACACTTTATGTTTTAGTTTACCTTGACGAATTTCCATTGCTTAAAATTAATATTTAAATTTCATATCGAGTGACTGAAACATCAACTGTGCTGGTAGGCAAAGGATGTGAAAGACGCCACCTCGAAAAGGTATTTGGCGAGTCGACTGAGGTAGTTCCAGTGGGCCAGTGCTGCACTGCTGGCTGCCGGTTGCGGCTCCGCAGGCCCGGTGGGTGGCCCAGTTTCCTGCGTCTCCGCCAGCTTCCCCAGCAGCCCGCCCAGGTGCGCTTGGATCATCCGCGTCCACTCTCAAACATCACGCCACTTTTCTTTCCTATTTCTCTGCTTCCTGCTCCCAGGCAATCTCACCTGCCGATTGCATGGGAGCAAGAAGCAGAGAAATAGAAAGCATCAGTGCCAGTAGCGAAGAGCTGGAAGCACAGAAGCAGGAAGAGCCAATAAGCTCCAACAAAATTTATTCTAGGTCCTCCTGCTCCTGTGCTTCTTGGCAATTCTTTGTTCAGATTGGTGTTTCTAGCCCAAGGGCAGGAATGATCGAGGTCAGTAATGAGAATAGGTAAAACCGGCGGGGGGCTCAGGCTGAGCTTTGCGGCGCTGAGCCTGACCGGCGGAGTTCTGAGCGTAGGAGATGGCGGTCATCTTGATGAACCAGGCGGCCCGATTCATGCTGATGTTGAAGTCCGCCAGGTTGGCCAGGATCTCGTCCTTGTTCTTGAAGATCGGGAACTGGCAATCAAAGCTCCCCTCTGCCTTCCCTTTCATCGGCCCAGTCAAAGACGCCAACCCGTTTGGCCAGCTGACTCAGCGTCTTGCTCCCGGCCAGGTCCCGAAACCACTTGTCTTTCTCGCTCGGCTTGGTTGACGCCTGATAGACAGCTTTTTATCAGAAGCCCTTAATTTCATCTGAGCGAAAATGAAGAGCTTACCAGCCTACTTACAGCAAAGAAAGTAGAAAGTATGGTTTTTTGTCAATTTGCCCCTCATTAGTCAGAAAATGCTCACATGCCAAAGGTTGCCGAGTCGGTGCTGGAGGGGTTTCTTCCGATCCCTGTCCGCGATGATGCTCAGCTCCTGCTTCTTCTGGATGATGGACGCGTAGGAGAGCATCACCTACAAGACTCAACCCCTCTTCCCTCGTGCCCAGCCAAATTCACCCTATCAACCTTGTTGATGCAGTCATCCAGCTCTTTAGGCGAGTCCAGGCGAGGGTGTTTTGCGGTGCTGCCTTTGCTGTCGAACAGCGCCGACGGGTACTCTGCATCCTGATCCCTCAGGGTCCAATTCCGATAGCCATCTTTCACTCGCTCCAGCGTCAGTTCATCCTCAAGTGCGGCATTTGAAGATTTTGGCAAAAACTTGGCACTCGTTCAAATGAAGCCAAAATACCTCCTTCTGGTCCGTCTTCTGAGGATAGTAGTCGGGTGGGCCGAGCTTGCGCTTGAGGCATTTGAGGGAGCGTTTGTCCACGTGCTGCCAGGACATGACTGCTGTCTTTATTCAGAGAGCCTCAAGTGGAGGCCTCTTTGGACCCACCCACGGTGCGTGCAGGCATGGCCGCCACACCCACAGTGCGCAGGGGGCTCTGGCCCTGATTCAGGCACCCTGAGCCTCGCGCAAACCTGGGCCCAAAGCATCACTGCTCTCACTCTGAGGGCGCTTCAATTGTTGAGCCACTAAAGGGGAGGAAATTGCGAAATGATCTGGAAGATTGGCCTGCTCTGGTGCTTGCTGGGATTGGGTTCGGTTTAGATTCAAGGCGTTGTAGTTGGAGTTTTTAGCCTAAAAATGAGTTGATGAGTCAAAATTTTTATTTTTCTTGGAAGAGTTGAGTAAAAGGTGCATGGGCCGAATTGGCAGGACAGAGTCGACGAGTCTCGGAGAAGATCTACATTCAGCTGAAGGACAACTCCCAGTGCTTCCGCCTCTTCAACGCCACGCATCAGATTGGCTGCCAGTGTTCGTTTCATTTGACTTTTTCTCCCTTTTTCCCCAGCCAGTCGAATTTAGGTTTTGCGTCCAAATTGAACTTCGACTTTTAGCACCTCAATCTAGCCAGCCAAAGCCAAATAAGTATAGCCAAAAGCCTTGGGCTGAACCTGGACCGTGCCCTAAAGGTTTCAGGCATAGACAGGAGGTTCTAGGCCATCAAGGCTAGCTGATTTCACTTTTGCCAAAAAAACAAATAACCTCCATCCTCCATTTCTCAGCGGAGCGCTACGGCAATGTGGGCTCGGTGACGCTGGTGTCGCGGATGGAGGACGTTCGAAGCTTAGAGGCCGACAAGTCCAGTCTCAGCCCCTACATCGCCGCCCTCACTGCCGAGACGCTCGCCTCAGACAACGGGTGCCTCTAGACCTACTCAAGGCTCTCGTGCCCCTTCAGGGGACAACTGATGCAGAGAGTTGGCGGAGAGACTACGGCTGGCCCAGACCGTGAATGGCCTCCTCGTCCTCTACACTGGAGCGGAGCAGAACATGACGGACATCAAAGCCTACAGCGCCGACGAGCCCTGTCCTGCTGCTCACCTCGGTTGGGGGATGTTTCGTCTCAGCTTGCCTTTTGACCTGGCTGTAATGGCATTCAATTGTACTTCGGGCAAGGTCGAGACAAGTTTATTTATTGATAGCAGCAAAGCTTTCAAATTTCGGCTGAAAATGGTAAAAAATTGATGGTGAATAGGCTGAGAATGTCTTGCAGACGGCTACCCGAAATGTCCAGCCCACAGCGTGTGGAATGAGGCGGGGCTGGGGCTGTGGCTGAAGGACTGGGACAAGCCGGTCTTCCTCCTCTACAACGCCAGCGAAATCGACATCATCCAGAGCAAGGTGAGGGGGTGAATGCCTTCACCGGGCAAAAGTGAACTCAAATGCAGTGCTGGGGCGCGAACGAAGAAGCCAGCGGCTACCCGAGGTGTGGGGCTCGGCTGAAGTTCTGGATGTTCGGCGCCAAGGACTCCGTCACCTGCATCCGACGCAACAGCCTTTTCGATGGCCTCGACACAGGTTCTTATTTCTCAGCTCCATCTGTGATTACAAACTTAGCTTCGTCTTACATCAAATTAACCGTTAACTTCTGCGACCAATCTAAAAAGTGAAACATCGTTCCATAAAGTATAGGTCCTTCGATTGGACATTGAAGTGGATTGAAAGGGGCGCTGAGTTGGAAGACCTGCGCTCCGATGTCGGACAGCAACGTCTTCGCCACCTTCCCACCGACCAATGCTTCCCTGCCCCTGCAGCGTCCCGGACCCGCCTCCGTCCTCGTACTAGCCACCAAGGTGCAATCATCCCTTCCCTCCTTCTACACCTCCTCTTCTCCCTTCCCACCTCTTCTCCTCCTTTCCTGGCTTCTCTCAACCTCCTTTCCTAACTCCTCTCTCCCTTACCACGTTCCGCCGCCACTCCTTTTTCACCTCCCATGTCCTATCTTTTTAAGTCTTACCTTAGCTCCACACCACTCCACAGATGCAGTTGGACCTCTTCTCCTCACTTCACACCCCTTCTCCTCCCTTCCTGACTTCTCAATCTCCCTTCCTATCTCTTCTCTCCCTTTCCACCTCCCTCCTAGTCCAACTGAGCTCAGCTGCAGATGGACTCCTTCTCCATGTTCACTGAGCAGACGCCCGGCCTCCAGTCCGCCCTGGCCGGCGTCACTGCCCTCCTCGCCGTCGCCGAGGCTCTCGGCAACGCCGCCTTCAAGCAGAGCCTCTTCCAATCCGCTCGCACCGCCAATCGCAGCCTCCTATTCGCATTCTTCAACGGCGTCCTTCTACTTCTCCCCCATCCCCTCCCATACCTCAAGCCTCTTCCTTCCAGGAATCGCTGGACTACATCGGCTCCAGCCGCTTCCTCTGGGACCTGGCCGCCGGCCGATTCCCTGTCCCAGCCGACCCAGCGCCTCAAACAGTTCCAATTCGAGGCACCACAATTCTTCGAAGCAGTCAAAAAGAGGCGTGGTTTGAAGGTAGAGGATGAATGGCGCCCTTGGCCGCTGAGCAACGAAAGCCTTGGCTTTGTCCTGGAGGCTGGCCAGTTGGCTCAGGCCAGCTCCGAAGGGCTCCACGCCCACCTGCCAAATAAACTGCGTCAGAATCCGGTTGGCATTCCTGGCATTGGTGAAGGAGGTGATCTATGGAACTGATGAGAGAAATAGGATTGCATGGACTGGAGAGAGGATGGATGTGGGTGCTTGGAGGAGCTGGAAGCGATGCTGAGGGCGCTGCGAAGGGGCAGCGGGCAGAATGTGCAGGAGGAGGCGTGGTCGGAGAATGTCTTTCCGCCGGCTTCATACTCTTCTTTCCGTCGAGCTTTGCCGGAACTGCCCGGGCTGCTGCTGACCGATTTCAAGAAGCAGTTCAGCAACAAGTTGGATTTTAGTTTTTTGCTTATGTTTCAGGCTTTTGGTGCACAAATCATTCCAGGTTTTAGATATAATCACGGCTGACTCCAAGGACCCCCCCCCGAAGACTTACACCCCCCCCAATGGGGTTACACCCCCCCCCCCCCCCCCCAATGAATTACACCCCTCCCCCAAGATATACACCCCCCCCAAGATATACACCCCCCCAAAGGGTATATATTGAAAAAAATTTTATTAGCTCAAAATGCTTCTCTGTACATATCTCGAAATTTAAACTCACGGAATTTTCATGTAGATGATTAAATACCTACTTTTTTTTACAAACATAGTTAGTCTATACCGGATGGCGGGCGCATGCCTACCAGGAGTAGGGGCTTGTCCCCTACCAGGAGTACCTTTCAAGATTCCAACTCAAAAGCTTAGACGCATGCTCGTCCTCGACGAGGTCATGACTGTGGCAGTACCTACTAGTTAGTCTATACCGAGTTCATTGATGTTTTAAAGTGCTCAACTCGGTAAGGACTAACTAGTAGGTACTGCCACAGTGAAAGGACGAGCCTTTTAGTTTTTGTGTTGGCTACGCCCTATATAGCGGTATAGACTAACTAGTAGCATGACGAACACGGTATAGACTAACTATGTTTGTAAAAAAAAGTAGGTATTTAATCATCTACATGAAAATTCCGTGAGTTTAAACTTCGAGATATGTAAAGAGAAGTATGTTAAGGCAATAAAAAAATTTTCAATATATATGCCTTGGGGGGTGTAATTCTTGGGGGTGTATATCTTGGGGGAGGGGTGTAATTCATTGGGGGGGGGGGGTGTAAGTTTGGGGGGGGTGTAAGTCTTCGGGGGGGGGGTCCTTGGAGTCAGCCATAATCACATTTCTTTTGTCTTTTCAAATTGGGCGATGTATAAGCTATGAATTCCTTGAAAATTCCTTTTGATTTTTTTGGTCTCCATTCAGTATTACAACAAAAGCTTAATCACGAGAACAGCAGGTTGGAAATGTATTGTTATGATGTTTCATTTATTTATTATGAGCGTAATCTAAAGGCTTAGGTTCAATCGGTATGGAGGCTAGTGCATAACCAAAGAAATCGCCATTAATTTTTACTGTGCATCGCCTTCAAACAGCAGATGGCACATGAATTCTCTTTGCTGACAAGGTTACAACTGCGTTGCTATAAATTCCGCATCTTCTTCTTTCGTTAAAATCTGGAAATTTCATTCACCGCAATTAATCATTCTCATCACTAAGGTACTACAACAGCTTCTTGGACTCCGGAGCTCGGCTGGAGAACATTGCGGATGCCGTGTCCAGCATACAGAGCGCTTCCAAAGGCTTGTTGGAAGCCGTCCTGTACTGGCTCAATGCCACCAACCTCAGCGGCCAGATCGCAATCAACGACCAACTAGTTCCCTCCAATCTCCTGGCTCAAAGACAGTCCCCAACTCCTCTCTTCAGGTGGAGAAGCTGTTCAACTGTTTCGCTCAGCAGGAGACCTGGGCCAACTGCAGCCTCTTCGCCAACGCCGTCCCGCCCTACGGCCGCAACAACTACAGTCAGCCTTCACTTGGCCGATAGGTCAGATGGGTGAGATAGAAGGGAATTATGCAGAGCCGCTGGAGAACAAGGCGGTGAACGATCGGACCTACATGACGCCGGTGGGCGGCGGCTTCAGCCTCATACGTCTCATCGTCAACGGAAGCCTCAGCTACTGGCTCGGCGACGTACTCAACCGCACTCGGCCACAATGTCATCAGGACCTAGATGCGGTAAATAGTTTTATTACTTTTCTGGTAACAGTCACCTAGAAATCAACAATTACTTAGTTATGGGCTTGATGGAACTATAGTTGCTAGATGAAACATCAAAGGAGTGAGTAGAGGTTTGAGATCCATCAGTACGTGTGGCTGCGGGATCCGATGGGGCCGGAGGATGGGCCGGAGTATTGTCTGGCCAGTCCCGTCTACGTACGCCTGGCCCAGTCGCCAGCTGCAGATCTTGGCGGTTTCCTTTGCTCCTCTGTGGATCTAGAATGATCTCTGTTGATAAACTTTTACTTTTGCAGACTATGACAGTCGCCAGTATTCTACTTGGACGGAGTCCATCTGGGGCGTGCCTACACTTGAGGTAAGCTCTGGAATTGTAGCAATTATAAGGCAAAGGAGGTCGAAAATTACTTCACAATTGAGCAATGCATTTCATCAAGGCTTGATGAAACATCAGAAATGACTAGGGTGTTGGGGTTCTCAAAGTCAATTTGAAATGGGGTCTAAATTTTCAGCGGGTGAAATGAGCGTTAATTAAACAGGTCTTCATGATACCAAGCCAAGTGTGGGAGGGCGTGACGCTGATGATCGGCATCATCGTGCTGCTGCTCAGTTTCTTCATCGCCGGAATCACTGGTTTGTTTTTCGGAAATAGAAGACTCATCTTTAAGAGACGGAATTTGATAGGCTCAAAATATGAGATTCCAGATTTGAAAAATGAAGTTTCTCGAATTCGTATGGCTTTGTGCCACAATCCAAGGCAATTTAGTTCTCATCTCTGTGCCCCAGCCGTTTCCCGAAAAACGGTTTTGTTGACCTGATATGGTCACTTTTGTAACATGCACTTTTTTGGGCCTTTTAAACCTGCAATTTCAGTTTTTTGAAAATTTTGACAAAGAAATTTTAGATAAGTGTGGATCATTATATATCAATCGAAAGGCAATTTGGAAACAAAAAAGGTGGCATACTTGAATTTTGCCATAAATTGTTCTGAAAGACGTAATTTTGAAAAATCGAAAATTTCGGTTTTTCAATTTTGGCACAAAAAAACTGATTGCTCAAATTTGAGTGGTTCTGCCAAGGGGTAGACCATAACCACGTTAAAATTCAGATTCTTGTGGTCATTTTGATATATAACATGTTGGGTTTCGGTTTGTTAGTATCAGGACTTTTTTTGATTAAAAATTTGCACTCAGCATTTGGCCCTATGTTAAAGCATAGGCAAAATTTTCGGAAAAAAATTGTTGTCTCAGATATCCATTTTTACTGCCTAAATATCTTCTTTAGGGTCCAATACACCCTACTGCCACATTGGTTTCCTTTGTTTTAGCTCAAAATTGGTAAATCCTGAATCGACTATTTCCTATGCTTAAGCATAGGACTTCCCAGGCTTCAACAAATATTTCTCTGTAGCAGCTGAACGGCTAAGAATTGCACACAAGACTTGAATTTTTTTGTTCACAATTCATATATTCTGATTCTAAATCTGTGCTTACTTTTCAGATTGGTGAAGAAACCACCTACTTGCCCTTTTGAGTGACGAACTCACATCCATTCAAAGAAGATGGCAGAAGAGAAAGTGCGTGGTTTCTAAACTAACGTCAAAAGTAAGCACAGATTTAGAATCAAAATATATGAATTGTGAACAAAAAAATTCAAGTCTTGTGTGCAATTCTTAGCCGTTCAGCTGCTACAGAGAAATATTTGTTGAAGCCTGGGAAGTCCTATGCTTAAGCATAGGAAATAGTCGATTCAGGATTTACCAATTTTGAGCTAAAACAAAGGAAACCAATGTGGCAGTAGGGTGTATTGGACCCTAAAGAAGATATTTAGGCAGTAAAAATGGATATCTGAGACAACAATTTTTTTCCGAAAATTTTGCCTATGCTTTAACATAGGGCCAAATGCTGAGTGCAAATTTTTAATCAAAAAAAGTCCTGATACTAACAAACCGAAACCCAACATGTTATATATCAAAATGACCACAAGAATCTGAATTTTAACGTGGTTATAGTCTACCCCTTGGCAGAACCACTCAAATTTGAGCTATCAGTTTTTTTGTGCCAAAATTGAAAAACCGAAATTTTCGATTTTTCAAAATTACGTCTTTCAGAACAATTTATGGCAAAATTCAAGTATGCCACCTTTTTTGTTTCCAAATTGCCTTTCGATTGATATATAATGATCCACACTTATCTAAAATTTCTTTGTCAAAATTTTCAAAAAACTGAAATTGCAGGTTTAAAAGGCTCAAAAAAGTGCATGTTACAAAAGTGACCATATCAGGTCAACAAAACCGTTTTTCGGGAAACGGCTGGGGCACAGAGATGAGAACTAAATTGCCTTGGATTGTGGCACAAAGTCATACGAATTCGAGAAACTTCATTTTTCAAATCTGGAATCCCCCTCATAGAGGTCATCTCGAGTCTATCAGATTCTGTGTCTTAAGCCGAATCAATCGACCTTCCGAAGCAATGATGTGATTGAAGAGAAACGGGCGCACCTGCTCTTCCCGCCAACTCCGGTCTCCCTTTGATCTCCATCCGTCCGCTGTGATCCGAACTGCTGACATTCCTTTGGCATTGAGCATTTGTTTTATTCTTTTGTTGTCCGTGTGATTGTGTGCTGCTTCAGCCTGTCCTTGCTCACTTAGTGCTTCTCGTTATAAGATTGTTGTCGATCATTTATTTCTTATATTAATGAACGATGAGCTTCTGCGATTGGCAATGAAAACGATTGGCGATGAATGAACCGATAAAACGAATGCAGGGTATTTTTGCAAACCGCAGTTTGTCAACACTGAAAAAGCGGGCAACAGTTGAATAACAGTTTGCTCCAACAGTTACTTTTGCTAGTTGGTTAAATTGTAACGCTTTCAGAAGTGGTAATTTTCATTGGAAGGATAAGGAAAATTTATTAGGATGATGCTGCCTATCATTCAGATTGTAGTTTGTATCGGTCGAATAGATCGAAATCCTACCTGTGCTTTTAGTAAATATGCGACCAATTACATGTTCATGACTCTTCTCAAAGGTTCAAGAATCATTAGGTGAGGTATTTAACTTTATGCAGCTAAAAACGTGGTGTCTGATTGCTTTTATCTTTCAGGCAGTGCATCGAGCACAAAGTTTCGCTACGTTTGCTCATGGACGTATGAGTTTACCAGCTTCCTATCTATGGACTGTCGAGCTGTTGGTTTTTCCAATATCAGCACTTGATGCGAAATTATGATGATTGTTTAATAATAAATGTATGGGGTCATTAGGGTCAGAAACCTTAGTGGAGTGGTTTATTAGGTCAAATGGTATATCACATTTGTTAAACGTATAGAAAAGACCACAAGCAATAAAACAAAGGTAAAAGGGCTGAGTGACCAAATCTGGGTGAAAAGACTTCAATACAGTTCCGGATGCCCATTCAACTCTTTGCCATGATTAGCATGATGCCCTTGAAATTATCTGGAAAAATGTTTGCGATCTGAGAAACAATTGTGTGTTCAATGTTCATATTCTCTCGACCCCTTGTCTTCCTAATCATAGACGCATGTGTCCTGACCGTCATTTAGCATAGATATTTCAGCCAGTTAGTGTACTTTGCAGGATCGAGTAAATAATTAACATAATGGCAAATGGATAACATAATGATTACCACCCAAATGGCTGAAACATTAATAATTGTAATTTAAGGCTTAAGTACTGAATTAATTCCCGGAACGGCAGATTTAAGATCACATTTCCGGGTTACATTCTGGAAAGTTCTAAATGTGTTTTTCGTTTCGAGCTGTTCAATCGGTATTTTTGAAAAAGAACAGCGCGGGATAAGGTGCAAGAATGGCTTGGAACGAGCTGATAACATATTGCCACTTTGAAAAGTTAATTAATTTCGCATCCGGGCCTCCTTTATTGATTTATTTACCTCGACACTCCATTATATCAAAGGTCAGTCATGCCTCCATGGTTTGCTTCAGGCGCAGCTTGATCAAGCTGACAACTTGTAGCTGTGAACATGAAAACTGGTGCCCCAATTACGCAAATCAACTTGAGGAAAGAAACAGTGGGTTGATCGTAAAAGCGCTCCATTATTTGCAATTGCCTCAAGTAAAAAGTCAAGAAAATACAATTTCTAGTAGTGCAATCTGCTGCTTGGACAGTTGCATTTTGTTTTTGGTGCGCAGTTCAGTGTCTCTTTCCATGCATGCCCAAAAACAAAATGCAGATGACGCAGCAGATTCCACTAGTATAAAATGTATATCCTTTACTTTTTAATCGAGTCAATTGCAAATTTTGGAGAAAAGAGACCCACAGTTGGCCTGCCGATGGTACTAGATATATTCTCTGCTCTCTTTCCCGTCCCTTCCCACCTAGAGGAAGCGCAGCCGAGCAATTTGACGGCATGGCCTGAAATGACATCACTCTATTCGGGTACACACTGTACAGCTTGCTCGGCCTGTTTCTGTCATTCTGGTCGCAGAGAAATGCCCGAGCAACTAACTCAACAGAGCAACGAGTCCAGCCAACCTACTGGGCCAGTCCAGAAAAGGTCAAAAAGCAGCAGTGACGCTTTAGCCAAATGGTGGAGGCAGAAAAGTTATGACCGGACTGATGAATGGGCACTTCGTAGTCAACATTGCGTTTTGCGCTTTCTATTTATCAGGTTTTAAGATAATGCATGGTAGATGAAGCATTTGCATGCAGATTGATAGTAGTAGTGTGGAAATGGGATCAAAGGCGTTGCAGAAGATCTATAGCCGCTGCGAGACGTGCGTCCCGCTTGCCACGCTCCATCCGCTGCATCACCCGCCTGCTGCCGTGGTGGCAGTTGCTGCAGAGCAGCTGGAAGAGTGGAGTGGAAGAAGATTTGAAGTGTGGGTGAAAGACTGGCGCCTTTGAAGCTCCATGTTTCGTTCGGACATGGCATTGCTTTTTTTGAAATAAATAAGACAATTTTTTAAGTTTGAGGACTATAATTGGTTTTATCATAGACCGATTGATAATTTATTCTTGTGGACTGCTGGGCCTGGGACCCAACTATCACAGCTTTTAGACTAGCGTTTCTTAGGGCTCACAACTGCGAACAACAAAGGCTATGCAATGATTACAGACACTAGAAATATGTGTAATGAATTTGAGAGCCCGGGAATTCTCCTTTTTAAATGACCTTTACATCCGGTTTTTTCTGCGCTTTTTCCCGCCGTATTTTCACTTCCATTAAAAAATTTATCTTTACATTTCGGATTGTTTTGATCAAATATTTATAAACTCTAGGTGTGAAGACATTTTGACTTTGACTCTCACCTTTCACATTTTATCTTGTTTCACAGCGTCATGGGTCAAATTTGGCCACAAGAAAAAGCAAAAATACAGCAAATGAAAGAGCAATCTCGTTCACCGACGCAGCTTTCGATGGCCTGACTCCTTCCCATCTGCCATCGTGTTCCTCTGGTAGTAGTACTCCACGCATTGCTTGACCGTCTGTCACATCATTTCCTCCTACTAATCCCTTCCTTGGAGCAGGCTATGGGCCAACCTTGTTCCCGAGTGCGGCGGCTATGGCAGCAAAGTCTTTGCCGTACTGCTTGAAGCACTGCTTGAACTCCAAGCGCTCTGCTGGCGACCAGGCAGCCTAAGAATTTTGTTCTGCCTTTTGGAGACTCCTTATGAGTTCAACTGAACCAAAAAAAACTATGTTCAAATTTAGAGTAGGAAAAAATCAACCAAAATTTGGAAATCAAAATACAACTTATTCTAAAACTCTGAATTTTCACAACAATTGATTAGCCTAAGCCTAAGCACAAAACACAGACCTGGAAGGCTCGGGCCTGTTCCCGGAGCTCACCCATGGGGTCCAGAATCAGCTGGCCCCCCTTCGACTCTGCGGCAGAGGCCTTGGCTTTGCGCTGGACAAGGAGACAGGGCTGGTGGCGATAGCGGCGGCAGAAGCCGAGGTAGCGCTGTACGTCCTGGACGGAGCGCAGTGGACAACCGCCGTCGCCCCCTGCGCCCAGGATTCGCATCCCCTTCTGGAGGCCCTGTTGGTGACCGGCGCTGCTGCTCTGCAAACAAAAATTAGTCGCCTACATTTGGGAAGGATTTGCCAGAAAAGTTAAGAATATTCAAAATTTCGATTATTTTGATTTTAATTCAAAAATTTTGCTCGTTTTCAATACCCTTTTAGCAACTTTGGAAATTAGGCGATTTGTAAGTAGAATCAGTGAGGGTGGAACCTTTTGAACGAAAAGGCTGCCTTGCTGCAGGCGGAATTTGGCCGCCGGCAGCTCGCCCTTGTCATCGAAACGGAGAGTGAGAACCAACTGACCAGTTGCCTTCGGCAGGGAAACTATGGCCTTCAGCGATTCAAGGTCATTATGCCTAGATAGAGACAGAGATTGGACCGGTGTTTGAGGGAGGCTCTTCTTGCGTGGCTTCTGAAGGTGGAGAAAGGCGGATTGTCGTCGATTGGTGCAAGATTTGAGGTAGTGCCGGAGATGCATGCTGGAGGGCAGACTGACGCCGCCCTTCAGGCCGCCAGCAACGATGCGAATGTTTTTCAGCAATCCAACTCGGCTGGCAAATTCGTTGCTCTGCAATGTCTTGGCTGGGGGCAGTTTCTTTAAGATTGGTTGAAGTAGTAGACCTTGAGAACGGAGACTTTGCTACACCGCAGCCGAAATCGAACGGTCGAAAGCTTGGGAATATCATCCAAAGAAAGTTTGACGATTTTACGGGTTACACTTCAGCGGGTGAAATGAGCGTTAATTAAACAGGTCTTCATGATACCATGGAGGAAGATTGTTTTATGATCATTTATAATATGGAGGGAAAAGCATTATAACATTATGACGGGGGCTATTATGGAGGTTGAAAAGGTGACCTCAGAAAACAACGCCATTCTCACTCAGTTTAGGCTTTTTCCAAGCGGTTTTCTCTGAAGATAGTCCGATTGTCACAGCCAACTACCAAAAAAACATACCGCCTCATGGAGCCACAAGAACAAACTTTTTCTGTGTGTCCCCGGCCCGGACTATTTTATTCACCTACATTTGGAAAAAGGCGAAAAAATTTTGTTGTCGTTTTCTCATCTTGTTATGTTTATTGAACAGAGCTTTCTCTGACGCATCTGGGATGGTAATTCGTTTTTCCTAAATAGGAAGATTGAATGAGTTATGGTCTGTTGAAAATCGTCAAAATGCAGGTAAATTCGAAGTATCTTCTAATATAAGAAGAATTCTATTCTACTCAATCTTATAATGTTTCTCTTCATTGGTAGGTCCCTGTGTTTAATACTATCATCAACAAGGTAACCCGCATAATAGACTTTTAGTGTATAAGTGGCTTGCTTTTCCATACTTGTTAATGGACCTCGTTCCTAATACTTGATGATACCAAGCCAAGTGTGGGAGGGCGTGACGCTGATGATCGGCATCATCGTGCTGCTGCTCAGTTTCTTCATCGCCGGAATCACTGGTTTGTTTTTCGGCAATAGAAGACTCATCTTTAAGAGACGGAATTTGATAGGCTCAAAATATGAGATTCCAGATTTGAAAAATGAAGTTTCTCGAATTCGTATGGCTTTGTGCCACAATCCAAGGCAATTTAGTTCTCATCTCTGTGCCCCAGCCGTTTCCCGAAAAACGGTTTTGTTGACCTGATATGGTCACTTTTGTAACATGCACTTTTTTGGGCCTTTTAAACCTGCAATTTCAGTTTTTTGAAAATTTTGACAAAGAAATTTTAGATAAGTGTGGATCATTATATATCAATCGAAAGGCAATTTGGAAACAAAAAAGGTGGCATACTTGAATTTTGCCATAAATTGTTCTGAAAGACGTAATTTTGAAAAATCGAAAATTTCGGTTTTTCAATTTTGGCACAAAAAAAACTGATAGATCAAATTTGAGTGGTTCTGCCAAGGGGTAGACCATAACCACGTTAAAATTCAGATTCTTGTGGTCATTTTGATATATAACATGTTGGGTTTCGGTTTGTTAGTATCAGGACTTTTTTTGATTAAAAATTTGCACTCAGCATTTGGCCCTATGTTAAAGCATAGGCAAAATTTTCGGAAAAAAATTGTTGTCTCAGATATCCATTTTTACTGCCTAAATATCTTCTTTAGGGTCCAATACACCCTACTGCCATATTGGTTTCCTTTGTTTTAGTTCAAAATTGGTAAATCCTGAATCGACTATTTCCTATGTCAACAAATATTTCTCTGTAGCAGCTGAACGGCTAAGAATTGCACACAAGACTTGAATTTTTTTTGTTCACAATTCATATATTCTGATTCTAAATCTGTGCTTACTTTTCAGATTGGTGAAGAAACCACCTACTTGCCCTATTGAGTGACGAACTCACATCCATTCAAAGAAGATGGCAGAAGAAAGTGCGTGGTTTCTAAACTAACGTCAAAAGTAAGCACAGATTTAGAATCATAATATATCAATTGTCAACAAAAAAATTCAAGTCTTGTGTGCAATTCTTAGCCGTTCAGCTGCTACAGAGAAATATTTGTTGAAGCCGGAGTCCTATGCTTAAGCATAGGAAATAGTCGATTCAGGATTTACCAATTTTGAGCTAAACAAAGGAAACCAATGTGGCAGTAGGGTGTATTAAACCCTAAAGGAATATTGGCATTAAATGGATATCTGAGACAACAATTTTTTTCCCCAAAATTTTGCCTATGCTTTAACATAGGGCCAAATGCTGAGTGCAAATTTTTGAGCAAAAAAAGTCCCGATACTAACTAAACCAAAAATCCCAACATGCTATCATAAAAATGACCACAAGAATCCTGAATTTTAAAGTGGTTACAGTCTACCCTTGGCAGAATTCATTAGTTCTATCAGTTTTTTTGTGCCAAAATTGGAAAAACCGAATTTTTCGATTTTTCAAAATTACGTCTTTCAGAACAATTTATGGCAAAATTCAAGTATGCCACCTTTTTTGTTTCCAGATTGCCTTTCGATTTCATATATAATGATCGACACTTATCTAAATTTTGTCAAAATTTCAAAACGAATTGCAGGTTTAAAAGGCTCAAAAAAGTGCATGTTACAAAAGTGACCATATCAGGTCAACAAAACCGTTTTTCGGGAAACG
Organism: Ptycholaimellus sp. GST1_10; assembly: GCA_030248095.1. Classification (NCBI taxonomy): domain Eukaryota; kingdom Metazoa; phylum Nematoda; class Chromadorea; order Chromadorida; family Chromadoridae; genus Ptycholaimellus; species Ptycholaimellus sp. GST1_10. The sequence goes on along the minus strand of JASANA010010584.1, from coordinate 592 downwards.
GCTGGTATATAGATGAGAACTAAATTGCCTTGATTGTGGCACAAAGTCATACGAATTCGAAAAAAACTTCATTTTTCAAATCTGGAATCCCCCTCATAGAGGTCATCTTGAGTCTATCAGATTCTGTGTCTTAAGCCGAATAAATCGACCTTCCGAAGCAATGATGTGATTGAAGAGAAACGGCGCACTGCTCTTTCCGCCAAGAATCGGTCTCTCTTTGATCTTTCCATCCGTCCGCTGCTGATCCGAACTGCTGACATTTCCTTTGGCATTGAGCATTTGTTTTATTCTTTTGTTGTCCGTGTGATTGTGTGCTGCTTCAGCCTGTCCCTTGCTCACTAAGTGCTTCTCGTTATAAGATTGTTGTCGATCATTTATTTCTTGTATCAATGAACGATGAGCTTCTGCGATTGGCAATGAAAACGATTGGCGATGAATGAACCGATAAAACGAATGCAGGGTATTTTTGCTGCGAACCGCATTTGTCAACACTGAAAAAGCGGGCAACAGTTGAATAACAGTTTGTTCCAACAGTTACTTTTGCTAGTTGGTTAAATTGTAACGCTTTCAGAAGTGGTAATTTTCATTGGAA
>JASANA010010583.1:0-147457 GCA_030248095.1 Ptycholaimellus sp. GST1_10 | reverse complement strand
CCCCAAGCTCACCAAGCTCACGCCCAATCTCACGCCCTTCGACGGGAAGGACCTCAGCAAGTACAGGCGATGAAGAGGAGTTCCAGTACCTGATCGTGGATCACCCCAGCCTCAACGACAACGCCAAGTTCCACTACCTCCTCAGCGCATCTGCGAGGAGCTCCGCCCTCGCCAAGGTCTCCCACCTCAGCTCAGCGGACCCAGGGGCCTGGGTGGAAGCGGACAGGATCCTGGAAGAAACGTACGGGGACGCGGACGCCTGCAAGTCCGTCCTCTACCAGAAGCTCGCCAGCCTGCGCCGCTACAAGGACCACGAGCTCAACGCCTACTACGACGAGGTGGCGGTGATCGTGGCCGAGCTGAAGCGCCAGGGCGCCGGGGACCTGAACGAGGTCGTGTCCCAGCTCATCCCACGCCTTCCCCTCTCCTACAGCAACGGCTACGGCGGCATCGGCTGGAGCAACGGCTCCTGCCCACACCACCCATGGAGGAGTACCTGCGATGGCTGCGAATGGAGATCCAGATCGCCGGGCCCCAGTCTCCAGCAAGGAGGTAGAGGACGCCGGCGGCAGGAAGAGCAAGGGAGCCAGGGGCGGCGGGCCCGCCGCCCTCACAGCCTCTCGCGGCTCCTCTCAAGCGGGGGGGAGGAAGGCGGAGCGGGAAAGAGGAGGCAGGAGGAAAAAAGAAAAAAGAGAGGCGGGGAGCAGCGGGAAGAGCGCCAAGAACGCCTGCCTCTACTGCCAAAAGGAGCATTGGGCCTACAACTGCGACCAGTACAAGGACCCGAAGACCAGGCGCAAGCGGGCGGAGGAGCTGAGGCTCTGCTACAACTGTCTCTCATCCAAGCACCGAGTCGGCGAGTGCAAGAGCAACTCCAAGTGCAAGAAGTGCGGCAAGAAGCACCACACGAGCCTGCACGAGGACAGGGAGGAGAAGGAGCAGCCGGCGGACAAGGAGGCCACCAGCAACGCGACGGCGTGCAGCGGGAAGGCCAGCATCGACGGCGAGATCACAGTCCTGCCCTACTTCAAGTCCTACGCCTACAACCCAGCGGGGAAGGAGGTGAAGGAGCTGGTGGTGCTGTTGGACGGGTGTTCGGATGTCAGCTGGATCGACGGCGACGTCGCCAAGGAGCTCAACCTCAAACAGGGCCCACAGTTCTTCGTGAACGTAAGCACTAGCCAGACGGAGGAGAAGAGGAGACGGAAGACCTGCGAGGTGGAGCTGGAGCTGCGACGCACGGACGGGAACCGGCTCAGCTTCAAGGCCCGCACCACGCCGGTGGTCACGGGGACCCTCTACGTCGGCGGCTACAAACTCACCAACGGCAACTGCAAGAAGCTCACCTTCACCAACAGCCCCCCTGCAACGGCATCGGAGCTCAAGGTGGACGTCCTGCTTGGCGCCAACTACCTGGAGGAGATCATGGGGCCTGCAGCGGCGGAGACCCGGGCACTCAGCAGCAGCCTCTTGGTGGTCCACTCACCCTTCGGGGCAATCCTCAAGGGGCGCCTGGAGGACGGGGACTACGAGGTCACCAGCGGCTACGCCTGCGGACAGCACATCAGCTGCTTTGCTCAGACGGAGGACGAGAACCTGGCGGACGCGGTCAACGGACTGACAAGCCTCGACACACTCGCCTTCGACAGCAAGGAGGTGGACAAGAGGACGCTGGAGCTGTACGGGAACCTGCGCAGGGACAAGGACGGGCGGTTCATCGTTCGCCTGCCCTTCAAGGACGACGCCTCCGCACTCACCAGCGACTTCAGAGCCGCCTTCGCTAGGACCAAGAAAGTCCATGACAAGATGAGCCAGGAAGAGAGGAAGGAGTACTACCAGGAGTTCGCCAAGCACCTGGAGAACGGGTTTCTGGAGGAGGTGAAGGAGGCGGCGCCGACGGGGGCCCTGGTGCACCACCTCAGCCACTTCCGCGTGGCCAAGGAGGACTCCGCTACCACCAAGATCCGACCTGTCGTCAACGCCAGCGCCAAGGGGGCCAGCGGGTGCAGCCTGAACGACCTGCTGGAGACGGGCCCGGACATGCTCACCGACCTGCTCAGCCTACAGCTACGCCTGCGGGTGTACAAGCACGTGTTCCTGGCGGACGTGAAGAAGGCGTTCTACCAGATCCGCATCGAGGACTGCGACCGCGACGCCGTCCGCATCATCCTCCCCAAGGACATCAGCCAGGATCTCTCCTCCTCTAACTTTCAAGTCTTTCGCTTCACCAGTCTCATCATGGGGTCAACGGCGAGTCCGTGGGTGCTGCTGGCGTGCATCAAGTACCTGGCGGAGGCGGAGGCAGAGCGACAGGAGGCGGGAAAGGCGGGCTACGGCATCGAGGCCAAGGACATCCGCGCCATCCCCGACGCCACCTACATGGACAACGTTCTCGGGGTCGCCGACAGCGAGGAGGAGGGCGAGGCCAAGGCCAAGGACTATCGCACCATCTTCGCCCAGGCCGCCATGGAGCTGCGAGAGTACGCCTCCAGCACCCTGGCCCTACAGCAGCTGCACGAGTTCAAGCACGAGGGGGAGGAGATCAGAGCTCTGGGCCTCGTATGGGGGCTGAAGAGCGACGGTCTGCGCATCGTCCCGCCCAAGCTAGACAAGTACCTGGCCCAGACGGAGTTCAGCAAGCGCGACGTGCTCTCCTGCACCGCCCGCGTCTACGACACCTACGGACACCTCACACCCATCCTCCTGCAGTCCAAGCTCTTCTTCCAGCAACACGCCTTGCGTCTCGCCAGCTGGGAGGAGAAGGTGGAGAAGGAGAGAGGGAAAGAGTTCGCGAAACTGGTGAAGGAGATGGCGGGGCTGGGGGAGCGGGAGTTCCAGAGGAAGCTCAAGCTGGAGCGGAAGGAGCCCGTGGACTTCGTGGTCTGCACGGACGCGAGCAACGTCGCCTTCGGCTTCGTCATCTACATCAAGCAGGGCGAGACCATCGACTTCCTCTACTCCAAAAGCCGTCTCATCAGCCGCAACTCGTCCACGCGCACGACGGTGCCAAGGGCGGAGCTCTGGGGCGCTCTGGCGGGAGCAAGAGCAGCAGACAGGCTACGGGGGCTCCTCCAAGGACACCTACAAGTTCAAGCTCTCCATCTATTCACGGACAGTCAAGTGGTCTATTGGTGGATCAAGCGGAGCGAGCGGCTGAGCCGGCCCTACGAGCGGCGGAGGGTGGAGGAGCTGCTGGGGTACCTGGACAAGGTCAACGTACGCTACATCCGCACCGCCGAGAACCCCGCCGACTTTGCAACAAGGCCCGTCTCTGCTCAAGACCTTCATCCTCAACACCTCTTCTACTCGGGGCCCAGCTGGCTGGGAGGAGCGGTGGAGGCCTGGCCGGACGAGGCGGCCGAGCTGACAGAGCTGACAGGAGAGCTGGAGAAGGGGACGCCCCGGAGCCTGCTGGTCGGCAAGGAGAGCGCGGGGGAGGCGGAGCAGTGCGGCTTCATCGCCTTCACCAGCACCGACTCCAAGCACTCCAACGGCCTCCCCAAGAAGAAGAAAAGGAAGGGGCTCCAGAAAGGAGCACCCAAAATTATGCCCAAAAAAGAGGCCAAAGAGCCCATAGAAGAGGCCAAAGAGCCCACAGAAGAGACCAAAGAGTCCAGAAAAGAGGCACAAAAAGAAAAAGGAGAAGGAGCAAAAGAGGCGCAGCAGCCCACGGTAGACGTACTGGAGCTCTTCTCGGAGAACAATGTCAAAAGCTACTCGTTTCTCATCCGCGTGATTGCTAGAATGCGAGGGTGGGGGAGAGGAGGAGGTCTGATGCGAGTTTCGAGCGGAGAGGCAGAGCAGGCGGAGAAGCTGGTCATCGTCAGCCTCCAGGCCAAGCTCTCCCAGGCCCAGCTGGACTCCTACAACGCCTACTGCGGCGGGGACGGCATCATCCGGGCACGCGGGCGCCTTCAGAACCTCGCTCATCCGGACCCCATCCTCCTACCCAACCACTGGCTCACACGGCTGCTACTACGGGACTACCACGAGAAGCTGGCCCACGCCGGAGTCAACTACACTCTCAGCGCCTTCAGGGACCAGTACTGGATGCCTCACGGACGCCAGGAGGTGAAGGCCGTCTGCAGCAAGTGCTTCCAGTGCAAGCAGGCCAAGGCCCGCCCCTGCCCACCGCCTCAACCAGGACAGCTACCGCACTCACGTCTACTCATCCAACATCCACCCTTCACCTCATTCACGGCGGACCAGTTCGGCCCCGTGGACATCTACGAGAAAGGGGCTCAGCACAAGCGATGGGTTCTTGTCTGCATCTGCAATACAACGCGCTGCGTCCACCTGGAGCTGCTCAGGGACTACTCCGCCACAGCCATCGTTCACACCTTCTATCGTCTTTGGAGCCTTCGAGGGATCTCCGCGGGGCAGATCTACATTGACAACAGTACAGCCTTCGTGGGGGCGGCGGGTCTGCTGGAAAGGGAGCTCAGGGATCTCCTGGGAGGCGACGGCCTCTGCAAGTTCAGCTTCTACTTCGGCTCAATCAAGGCCCCCTGGGAACAAGGCAGCGCAGAGCGACTGGTGAGAGCAGCGAAGGAGGCACTGCGAGTGCTGGCCTGGAAACGACGTCTAGGAGAGGAGGAGCTGTGTACTCTGCTGGCTCATCTCACCGCTGTCTTCAACGACCGCCCACTCACCTCCACCAGCAACGACCTCGAGGACCTCACTCCACTCCGGCCTTCCAACCTACTCCATCCCACTCTCAAGCCTCTCCTTCAGCCACACCCACCTCCAATCACCAATCAGGCCAAGGCGCTTCGTCGGCGTCTTCATCTTCAAGTACAAGCTCTGGAGGAGGCCAAGGGGCGTTGGGCACGCGAGTACATGGACTACCTGCGGGAGCGGGACGCAAGGAAGAAGGGGAGGAAGGGGCGAGTGCAGTGGAGGGTCGGGAACCTGGTGCTCTTCGACGATGAGAGCAAGCGGGGCGACTGGCGGCTGCTGCGCATCACCGGCCTCAACTATGGCCCCGACAACGCCATACGCACCGTCTACGCCCGCGACACCAAGGGCACCATCCACAAGTACCCAACGCGGAAGCTGGTGAACCTGGAGCTGGGCGGGGAGGAGGACGAGCCGGAGACGGGCGCCAGCGATGGAGGCCAGGGGGACGGGGAGCAGAGAGCGAGCAAGGCAGAGCTGCCCGAGCTGTCCCAGGTGCACCGTCTAGTCCAAGGCCGGCCCTACACCTAATTGCTTTCTTTGTATCCCCAATTTTGGCCCAGCTAGCAAGTCTCAGGTCACCCATTCTTTCACTCTCATGCCTAAGCCTACTCTACTCTCTCAATCTTCCAACCCAGCCCCATTCGCTCCTCTGGTCTGGCCAAAGCGTGATACGGGCGCACGCGGCAGGAGTGCCTTTTGCCCCTGCCAAGAGTGTGTGCAATCCGCTCTCCCCGTTACGTGGCTGGCCAGCCAGGAGAGGTGAAGGGGAGGGGGAGTAGAGGAGGATGGGTGTGGAGGGGCGCAGATGGAGAGCGGAGGTGATGGAGGAGCTGTTGAGAATCGGGAATCTCCCATTCCTTCCCCTCCGCATTCCTCATCTTGCCCTCGTCTCACATGCACCCATTTTCTTTCTTTTTTCACTTCTTGTCAAAGTTTTTGGTATACGAGATGTGATCATTCACCTTGTCTTTCATCTGGCATTCGGGTTTAGCCCGCTGGGCTTCACTTTTAGCCATTTTTGGCATCGCTCCGGGCCTTTTGGCTACTTATTCATTGCCCAGATCGGCTTTCGTGGGCGTTCTTCTCTGCGCTGTCCAAGCGGCGCCAGGCGAGTCTGGAGGCCTTGGAGAAGCGCAGCTCTTATTAGGCCATGTTTGATTAGCCTCTCATTGTTGGGTGTTGTGACTCGCTGCAGCCATCGATATGCAAAGCTTATTGATGGGATGACTCAAGGCACACTTACCTTATCATTATGTGACCTGTGATCATGTCCGCGGGCATTGGCGTCACTTGGAGGCAATTCGGAGGGCACCATTCTTTGTGAGCTCCCGATGCGGCAGCCTGGGCGCATAAACCTCACCCAGCTAGGGCGCCAAGAAGAGGCCCTAAGCTTGGAGGTTCCCCTTTCAATAGGCTGCCAAGGTTGAGCTCTCTTAGAACTGGTCGGACGAGGGGTACCCCTCTCTCTATTGACTGCCCATCCGCCCCTTCTCAGGCCCCCTCAGTGGCACTTTCCATACCCTCCTCTGTCGCCCTTCCCCACTTTAGCTATGACGCGGGGCCCTCCATGTTTGCTAGGACCTCTTCCGTCTGAGGCGCTTGAAGAGTTTCCCTCCAGGTTGAGCGCTGATGCATGGCCCGCTTTGTTCCTCATATGTGCTTAGTGGCGATACATCACTCTCTATACACTTGCATTATTCTTCCCCTTCAGCAAAGCTCCCGTGGAGACAGCCTGGGCGCAAGAACTCCTTCGCTCTAAGTGACGAAGATGGAGAGTTTCCCCTACCGTAGGCTGTCCAGGTTGAGCTATTGGAGTCCTGCCTTTCGCACCTCATGTATGCTTTGGGTGGCGATATCTCCCTCTCTGTACACCTGGCTTTGTTGTCCCTCCCTCCCTCCGCGGGTATATAAGGAGCCTATTTCTCCTCTTTCAGGCAGTCTGCCCTGCCTCGCATTGCGAATTACTGCTGCTGTTGGAGTGCTGGAAGTATGGGATAAACTCTGGACCTTCACCAGCCTCTTGAGCTACCAGATCCACCACATCATCAAGGCCAACAAGGGCCTGGTTAGGGAGATTCCATGGCGGAACTTATAGTCTGTAGGATGTCCGGTGAGCATCCGGTGAAGCATGTCTTGGCCACAGGAAGTGGCAAGGCATAGGAAGTCCGGTGACAGAGATTCACCCAGAAGTTGAGATCCGCTGGAGTCCTGGCACAGCATGTGTGCCAGGAAGCGGAAATAGAGACAGTGATTAAGGGTTTACAGTTGGCTGTGACAGGTGTCATCTGTGCTACTTCTCTGGGTGTAGCTGGAACAGAGACACGGAAACTGTGATCCTCCCGAGGGAGGCAACCAGTCTGTACATGGTAGCAGAGAGTGGTTAGTTCTAAGCTGGGAAGGTCTAGGATGCTTCTGCTGGCACTTAATAATCAAAACTGACATTTACAGGACCCAAAAATCGGGGAGAAGAGGGTAGCCAAAGACAGGCTACTGGGAAAGCTAGCAGGAAGACTAGCTAAAGGCAGGGCAGACTCCCAAGCCACCACCGGCTTGGACAATGCAAAGGGCCAATTCATTTTGCCAGAACAGGAACTCATACCTGGCGAGAGGACGGCAGCATCACAGGGAAGCCCCATCTAGCGACGAGGACATCAACCAAGCAAAACTGGCAAACTGGCTTACTTTTACAGGCTTTATATGGTAAACCTGTAGCTTAAGGTGGGGAATATCCTTATGAGTCAGTGTCTGATCACCACTGGTTCATAATTTTAAACCTTGCTTTAAAAAATCAGGTCAATTACAGCCCACAGCAGGAGTAAAACAGCTCTCCTGCTATCAGCCGGAAAAGGCCAGGACAGCGCAAGAGGCCAGGACAGACTCGTCGGATCCATGGAGTGGACTGCAACTGCTAAGATAGACCCACGGCACCCAAGTAAGCACATTGGAATAATAGGCTAGGAGGCCACTGTAGAAGCCCAGGAGAGGCGGAAGTGCCCAGGGAAACCCAGGTCGGGTGAAGCCCAGGAGAGGCGGAAGAGCTAAGAGGCAGGGAAGACCTCTGAGATTGTGGGGGAAGGGCCCAGGAAACCCCCAGGTTGGGCAAGCCTAGGAGAGGCGGAAGTGCAAAAGAGGCGGGGAAAACCTCTGATATTGTGGGGGAAGGGCCCAGGAAACCCCCAGGTTGGGCAAGCCTAGGAGAGGCGGAAGTGCTAAGAGGCAGGGAAGACCTCTGATATCGTGGGGGAAAGGCCCAGGAAACCCCCAGGGAAGTGAAGCCCAGGTGAGGCGGAAGTGCAAAAGAGGCGGGGAAGACCTCTGATATTGTGGGGGAAAGGCCCAGGAAACCCCCCAGGTTGGGCAAGCCTAGGAGAGGCGGAAGTGCTAAGAGGCAGGGAAGACCTCTGATATTGTGGGGGAAAGGCCCAGGAAACCCCCAGGGAAGTGAAGCCCAGGTGAGGCGGAAGTGCAAAAGAGGCGGGGAAGACCTCTGATATTGTGGGGGAAAGGCCCAGGAAACCCCCAGGTTGGGCAAGCCTAGGAGAGGCGGAAGTGCTAAGAGGCAGGGAAGACCTCTGATATCGTGGGGGAAAGGCCCAGGAAACCCCCAGGGAAGTGAAGCCCAGGTGAGGCGGAAGTGCAAAAGAGGCGGGGAAGACCTCTGATATTGTGGGGGAAAGGCCCAGGAAACCCCCAGGTTGGGCAAGCCTAGGAGAGGCGGAAGTGCTAAGAGGCAGGGAAGACCTCTGATATTGTGGGGGAAAGGCCCAGGAAACCCCCAGGGAAGTGAAGCCCAGGTGAGGCGGAAGTGCAAAAGAGGCGGGGAAGACCTCTGATATTGTGGGGGAAAGGCCCAGGAAACCCCCAGGTTGGGCAAGCCTAGGAGAGGTGGAAGTGCCCAGGAAACCCTCAGGTCGGGTGAAGCCTAGGAGAGGCGGAAGTACTAAGAGGCAGGGAAAGTCTCTGATATGGTGGGGGAAGAGTCCAGGAAACCCCCCAGGTCGGGCAAAGCCTAGGAGAGGTGGAAGTGCCCAGGAAACCCTCAGGTCGAGTGAAGCCCAGGTGAGGCGGAAGAGCTAAGAGGCAGGGAAAGTCTCTGATATGGTGGGGGAAGAGTCCAGGAAACCCCCCAGGTCGGGCAAAGCCTAGGAGAGGTGGAAGTGCCAGGAAACCCTCAGGTCGGGTGAAGCCCAGGTGAGGCGGAAGTACTAAGAGGCAGGGAAAGTCTCTGATATGGTGGGGGAAGAGTCCAGGAAATCCCCAGGTTGGGCAAAGCCTAGGAGAGGCGGAAGTGCCCAGGAAACCCCCAGGTTGGGCAAAGCCTAGGAGAGGCGGAAGTGCTAAGAGGCTGGAAAGTCTCTGATATGGTGGGGGAAGAGTCCAGGAAACCCCCAGGTCAGGTAGTGAAGCTGCGAAATATTGAGATTGCCATGGAAGATTATTTGGCCTAATTAAGGTGCATTTTGGGTGATGAAACATGAGATAAGGGCAAAGTTGCCGGAAAGCCATTGAGCAGCAGCAATTATAGCCTGTGCAAAGCCAAGAGAGAAATTCAATAGAAAGTAGGAATGATCGGAAGCCTTGGTGGGCATTGATGCGGCTGGAGGTGCCTGAACAGCCTAGGAAAGATGTGATGCAGGATGAGCCAGAGGGGAATGCTGGGCTGATGAGAGCCTGGACGATGGCTTGAGTGACCTTGTGATGCCTAGAGATGGCTGGAAACTCACACAACCTCAGACGGGGGTGAGAAGTGCTGATTTTGATGATGAGCTCTAGTAAGGCCGGGAGGCTACCAAAACTTTTTACCCAGAAAATAGGCTTGAAATCATAGCGGATGCAAAAGTAGAATAGGGTAAGGATGAGAGCTGTAGGTGGCAGGAAGTGATTTAAGGCCAGAAATATAAGACAGGATGGGTGAATAAACTTAACCCCAGCTTCAGGCCAGAACAGGCACTGGAGAAAGATGGGGGGAGAGGAAGGAATAGGAGAAAGTGGGCAGCATGAGCGTGAGTAAAGGCCAGGGGCGGGCGGACTGAGGAGCCGCAGAGACCGGCCAACACTAGCCCACTGTTCACCCCCAGTTCATGATAGGGAAAACTAAGATGCAAGGAAAATAGAAATAGGAGGCCAGAGTAAAATTGCCGAATGGAGGAGTAAGAGTTGTGGAGAAGACAGGTGCAGCACCATCCACTGGGAAAAGACAAACAATACCCTGAGCACATAAAAATGATGAAGACAGGTGATAACAAATGGGTTGGCAGTTTGGGGAAGCCAGCAGGCGCCTAGAGGAATGGAAATTTAACAATCCAATCAGACAGCTAGAACAGGCTGAGAGGTAACTGAAAGGCCAAAGTAGCTGAAAGGTAACTTTGCAGGACCTAGTTGAAGAAAGCACGGATGGCAGACTGAAGACTGGAAGTAGTGTTGATCAGGACATTAGGCTAGGGCAAACTGACAACTTTACAAATGAGGAGTATATCCGGAACTAAGCCAGGTTGAGCACACAACAAGCTTAATCTAAGCCAAAATGCATAAATACATCAGCGGAACAACACCGCAGGAGCTCTGAGAAGCGGAAAGGGGTAGGAAGGAACATGAAAAGATAGGAGGGAGTCCAACTGTCATCTACCGCGCAGACAGGGTAGATCATTGCCAACAAAGGCAAGAGCAGGGAGAATGAGAAGAAAAGTGGAGGCAGACCAGTAGCACCAGGAGGAGCAGCTACTGCACCAGCTACGCAACGACCAGGCTGACACCGACGCTGCCCTTGCACAGCTACAAGCCACCCTCAACTGAAACTGGCCAGTCTCTCACCGACGACGCCTGGAAACAGGGGCAGGAGGCGACCTCCACCTGGCTAGGCCAGGATGGAGTCCACCACGACGTCGCTGACCACAACGCCGGAAGGGCTGGAGAAGCACCGGAGGGAAGAGCTGGAGGAGCGACGCTTGGGGCTGGCTGAGCTGGAGACAAAGATGGCAGCGGACCCGGAAGCAGGAGGAGCATCCGGCCAATCCGGAAACCCTGGCCACCACTCCGGAAACAGGGTCAAGGCCCCGCCGAACAAGGGGAAGGAAGCCAGAGGTAGACCTGGCTCAGAGCTGGAAGCGGACCCGGAAGCAGGGTCAAGGCCACCGTCCAGCTGGATAAGCCTCTTCAACAGCTCTCCAGTTGAGCCCCGGACCTCCTGCCCAGTACTTGGCCCAAGGACAGCACTGACGCTCTCAGCAGCCAGTACAAGGCCGCCAAGAGGCGCACCCAGGACCTGCACAACAGCCTGAAAAAGCAGGACACAAAGGCGGAGCTCTTGGAGGCCCTCAGCGGCCTGGTAGAGCACCAGGACAACCGTCTGGCCGACGCCGAGGGCCAGAGCAAGTGGAGCACAGACCAGATCAACCAGGCGGAGGCCAGCGAGGAGGAGTTAAAGGCCCAGCTGGCCGCGGAGGTGGAGGACGCCAAGCCCACCCTCGCCATCGCTGCCTCCAACGGAGAGCCACAGCAGGCCCAGCTTGCATTGCAAAAGCATACCAAGCGTCGGGAAACCCTCGGAAGGGCCCTCAGCATCCTCTGCGGGGACCCGGAGGGCCAGGAGCCGGAGGAAAAACCCCAACTTCGCCATCTACGCCAAGCTGAGCAGTCACAAGGAGCAACTGAAGCAAGAATGGGCGGCAGCGCGAGGAGGCAGAGGAGGCAGCAGCAGCCAAACAAGCTGCAGACATCAGTCATCTTCAGCCGGAGCTGGAGGAGAGTCTGAGTGCTGGAGGCGGATGAGAAGCCCTTGGCAAGGCCATGAAAAAGCTAGAGGAGATGCGAAAAAGGCAGCAGTCACAGAACTGGTGGATGAAATGACCAGCCTTGGTCTACCTCGATCTCTGGCGGATGTGGCAAAGAACCAGACCCTGTCGGCGGAAGGGGGGTGGACGCGTGCATGGGGACCAGTGCCGGTCCAGGCCGCGCTCCTAGCCAAGTTCATGGATCGCCTCAACAGCCTCAGCCTGGACATCGCCGAGATGGCCTCCGACCACAAACGCATTCAACCCACCGCCATGGAGCCCAAAGCCATCATCATCAAAGTGGATGACTACGAGGTAGAGATTAGGGAAAAGCAGAACGAGTGGGGCGGCCTCAGCGCCCTTGCCGACGGCCTGGCACCCTGGCCCAGCCTGACCATGCCTGTCTGGCCCTCAAAGACTGCCCCCTGGAGCTCTACTATGCCCTGGAGGGCACGCACGGCATTGCCCAGACCGCCAAGGTCTCGGCGGTGGTGAAGAAGCTCCAGCCGAGCCAGCAGTGGAGGCGGAAGTGAAGCTGAGAGAAGACGCTGTTCAGCCGGAACAAGCCCAGGCAACGCAAGCAGCTCCAGTGGAGGAGGGAAGAAAGATGGAGGAGGAAACAAAGGTGGAGGCAAAGAAGGCCAAGCGGAAGCGGCATAAGAAGAAGAAGAAGAAGAAGGGAGGCAGCCCCACCATCCCTGAGCTGCGAAGAGGAGGGGAAAGAGGAGACCCCCAGCCCTGGATGAGAAGAACAGAGCTCTCCGCCGAAAGAAGAGTCACCTGGCTCAGAGGAAGAAAAGCTGATTGAAATAGAGGACCCTGAAGAGGACAAAAGCTGCAGGCAGGCGGAGGAAGAAGCCCGCCTCAAGGCCCAGGAGGAGGAGGAAGCCCATCAGAGGGCAGAAGAAGAGACTCGGATGCAGGCAGAAGAGGAGGCCGCCAAGCCGATCGACAGAAGGTGCTAGAGGAGGAACTGAAGAAGGAGGCCATGGCCACTGTCCTGGCCAAGATCCGTGACCCCTGCAGTGTCTCCAGGAGTCCGACAAACCAGCCTTACTGAGTCTAGAGGAGGAGGAAGGTCTCCTTGCCGCTGCAGAAACTCGATAGGCGGAACTAGCCAGCCTGGCAACAGCGGCCAGAGACGACGCCACTGTCAAAGCCCTGGAGTGACAAGTAAGCCATTGATCCCAATAAAATTGTCATATGGGTAACATGGGAAGATGGTGGGTAGATTGGGGGAGAAGACAAAGTAGGGAAGTAAGAAGTAAGTCCGGAAGTGAGTGTGTGCAGAGCAGGAAGTGGGAGGTAGGTCTGGAGGTGGATACGTGCAGTGGGAACCCAGGACAAGACCGGAGCGATGGGGCCTCCAAGGAAGGGGTTGTTCTTTGCAGCCTGGTGTCTGCTCTGTCTGCAGACATACCCGCGCCTCCCTGCTGGGGCAGACAGGCCCTCTGCCACTACCGCGCCCATCATTCCTCCTGCCCGCTTGGAGGGTATATGCGACGAGCGATGGCCAAGGTCTGGCTTTTGGTCAGACTATGTGGGGAGTGAATGGGAGCAGGCGGGCGGCGCTGTGGAAGACAGCGTGAACCTCGTCCAGGTCCAGGGCTTGCTGGACTTGTGTTGCAGTGTGCTGGGCAAAGTGGAGGGCAAGATCAGAGCGTTGGAGGCAAACCTGGCCAACCCGGCGGCTGGCAACGAGGAGCTGGAGCTCACCGGTGATGCCCGGGGCAGCCCTGGCCTCAGCGACGCCCTACAATCTGCCGCTGAGCAGCTGGCCAATGCCCGCGCCATTGCCAAGCACCCCAAGCAGCTGCCAGAGAGCATCAAGGAGGACTTCGAGGCCAAGCTCGGCCCTATCACTGCCACCAACAAGGCCGCTCAGTCACTGCTGGGCATGCCATGGGCACCGCTGGAGCAGCTGGTGGAGCAGCTAGCGGTGCTGGAAGCTGCCAGGGGCAAGAATGCGGAGTTGGGTGGCCAGCTGAGAGGGGCTCTGGAGCTGAGCATCAATCTCCTCAGCCAACCCCCTCAAGTGGAAGTGGATGCTGCGGATGCTGGACTGCCCAGGAAGCAACTGGTCGAAGAAGAGGATGCCCATCGCAGGAAGAGCATCCGGCCAACCCGGAAATCCTAGCCACTCCCCCAGCTCAGGTCAAGGCTGCCACCGAAGAAGGGGAAGAAAGCCAGAGGAAGACCTGTTGGAGCTGGAGCTGGACCCGGAAGCAGGATGAGCATCCGGCCAACCCGGAAACCCTGGCCACTGCCCAGGAAGCAACTGGACGAAGAAGAGGAAGCCCACCGCAGGATGAGCATCCAGCCAACCCGGAAACCCTAGCCACTGCCCTGGCTCAGGTCAAGACCGCCGCCGAAGAAGAAAGAAAGCCAGGAAACCGCCAGAAGCACAACGAGGCCTTTGCAGAGATGGGAGGAAGGGGCCCGCCTCAAGGCCAGGAGAAGGAAGCCCACCAGAGGGCAGAAGAAGAGGCGGCAGAAAGTAAGCGAGCTGGGGAAGCTGCTCAAGCCAAAGCAGCTGAGGAAAAAGCTCGTCTGGAGGAGCTACGATTGCTGGCCGAGGCAGAAGCTATGGCCAAAGCAGAGGAGGAAGCTCATCGGCTTGCTGCGGAGGAAGAAGCAAGACAGAAGGCTGAGGAGGAGGAGAGACTGCGAGCAGCCGAGGAAGAAGCTGCGGCCAGAGCTTAAGAAGAGACTGCTGCAGGAGTTCCAAGCTCATCAGGAGAGCACGGCCAAGGAAAACAAGGACCTCATTAGCAAGGCCATACAGGAATTCAACAAGCCAGCCGAGGCACTGGCCAAGGAAATAGGTACCCCACAGCCCAGGAGATAAGGCTACACTCCACACGTGCCAGACCCTACTGCGGAACTTCTGGACCAGGAGGACAACCAGCTAGAAGTGTGACAAGTAAGCCCTTGATCTCAGGGAAACTGTCAACATAGGAAAATAATGTATAAATTAAGGGAAAACACAAAACCGGAAGTAAGTAGGAAGTAAGTCTGGAAGTGAGTTTGTGTAGTAAGAACCCAGGACAAAACCGGAACAACAAGGACTCCAAAGAAGGGATTGTTCTGCTCTGTCGGCAAACATGCCTGCGCCTCCCTACCAGGGCAAACAAGCCCTCTGCCGCAACAGCACACATCACCCATCCTATATGCTCACAAGGTCATCTCTTTCCCTCCTCCTCTACATTGTTCCTATCCCCTCTAGCCATAATATGCGGCAAGCAATGGCCAAAGTTGGATTGTTAGTCGGAGTAAGTGGGGAGTGAGCAGAAACAGGCCTTTCTCCACCCCTCAGGGGCCGGGAAGCTTCACTGGATTTTAAGTGGCGAAGGGAAGAAGATGGATTGGGATGCCGTAGAGGCTGGCCTGGAAGGCAGCTAGGGTATGGCAGGCAGAGAACTAGAACTGGAAGGTTTGGAACGGGAAGGCGGACGGAAACTTCCATTTAGAAGACTGGAAGAAGGTCTAAGATGATGAAGAGGGGGAGAGGTGAGATTGAGGCTGGGCGGGCTGGCCGGTGAAGAGTAGGTGGTGGAACAAGGAGCCCACATTGAGCACCAGCTCTGTGAACCCAGGCAGTGAGCATTCTCCACGCGTTCCACCTCTGAAAGCAAGGTTTTTCTTTTACCTCTCATCCTGTCTGCATCCAAACTTTGTCAAAAACAGAAAAGGACACTGTCTAAGAGGATAAGGGATTCATTCTCTGCCAGGAATTTAAAGCTTTGTTACAAGGCTGGTATTAGGATTAGGAAATATAAAGGCTTAAAAGGTGCATTTCTGCCAAAACGAAAAAGTTGCACAATTAACTGTAGGATTTTATTTTTCAAGCTAAACATGAATTCAGCAGAAAAGCCCTCAAAAAAAAAGGGTCAGGAAGGAGAAGCGAAGACAGAAGCAGGAATTAGGAGACTTTGAAGGGGAGGATAGGGCGAAGAGCTCCAGCAAGGTGCTCCATCACCATCTAAGGGGGTTAAGTGAGGCCAGCTTGAGCCTTTTGGGGGGCTGAAGATGAAGGAGGAGGGCTGAAGGAAGGCGAGTGGCCTTATTATGACCCCCTTTCCGAGCACAGCCTTTTTCTATCTCTATCACGAAGGCAGCCCCTCTTTCTGGAGACCTACAGACTGCAATGCGGGCTGGGGCTGGAGATAGATAAAGCCCCCACAACTCCTCACTGCTTACTTTTCGGCAGGCTATAAGTTGTCTTTATCAAGCCCAAGAACTCATTCAGCCAATGAAGGACAGCGTTGATACCAGGAGTGAGATAAGGGTGAGTTTTAAACGAATTGAACCTGTGGGACCTAAATAAATCATGACTAACAAGGAGGGCCTGCATGGGCGTTGGGAGAGAGTTAAACTAGTGCACAGGACCTTAGGAGCAACCCCCACCCCTTTTCTCTTGCCAAAATTCGCCAGATGAGGTCCAGCAATCTCGGCCACGCAGGAAAGTCCTCTATTCGAGGCAGAAAATAAAACAACAAAGGCAGGCCATTAACAAGGGGAGACTGCTAAGCGCTCTTTTGGCTGCCTGAGCTTAGGAATAAGCAACTAAATTTAGCCATCCCTGGCACGTACCAGATAGCTCAAATCAGGCAGTGGAGGAGAGTAGGAGAAGGGAGGAAATCATCGCAGGAGGAGCAACCGGTGCTGGGAAACCAGTGGGGAAGTAGGAGATAGCTGAGAAGCCAGAAACAGGCACATGGGGTTTTCTGAGCAAGCTGAAAAGGGAAGAGTGAAAGGGAGAGAGGGCGACGGGGAACACAAAGAAGGGGCGCTATTGGCTTAAGGCTGGAACCCCCAACGCCAGTGCCCTAGCCAGCCCCTCCACCACCCCTCAGGACAACACCTCAAAAAACAGCCCTAGAAACATTCTGAGCCCCTCCAAGCCTCCTCTTTGCTCCTCAGAGCAGAGCGCATAGGGGAAGAGTCGTCGGAGGAGGAAAGGAAGGATTGTGGCAGCACTCCCTCTCCCCGCCCTTCAAGAGGGAAAGGGGTGCCGCTCTAAAGTGTGCCTCGGGATAGGTCTAAGGCTATTCTTCCAGTGCCCTAGCCAGCCCCTCCCCTCCCTTCAGGACGCCTCCTAAACTCAACTCTAGGCCACCTCCAGTTGAGGGGGACCAAAGGGAGACTGCATCCTCCAGGGCCTCCAAGAGGCTAAGATCACCAAAGGAATCAGGAGGGCTAATAAAGCCATGCGCCCTCACTGCCTTTCCTAAGGCCACTGCTTTTCCGGGTCTTTTGGGCACCTATAACTTACCTACGATTAGCTGCCGAGGCCAGGGGAAAAGCAGGCAAAAGTTGAGGGCAGACTGCTGACAAGCAATAGTGCCAGGGAAGGCCTTTGTGAGGAGGCTCTCCTCATTTTCAGCTCCCGAACATATGCCTCCTCCTTGTTTTATGCAAAAACGCTATAGGGCACCATAATATGGTGAAAAGCAGCTCTTAGACATAGGAACATCATTATGATGGCAACAGGACAATTCTTAGTGACGCTGAAGCGAAACATCCAGGCCCTGAGTAGCTGTCACAATAGCGGCTGCAGGGCTGCTACAACAATCTGCCATCTGCCAACAACAAGCCACACTCGACAGGGCTTGTAAGGGTAGAGTAACGAAGGAAGGCTGTCTGCAGAATGCAGAGGAATAGTTAGGCTGGAAAACAGCGCCAACAAAGAAAAGGCAGTGCTGATGTAGGGGTAATGGCGTCAGCCCTTACTTCCTGTCAAATCGCCCTCGCACACCTACCCTGCACTTTCTCGTTGCCCCTTTTGGGCCCCCTCACGTATATTCCCCTCCCATCGCCCCACTGACTGCCAATCGCAGGAGGCACTAATGAGGCCACATTCAGGCATAGTTTGAGCAACCATGGTCCATCCACCAGCCAACGCACCCACCTGCCTTTAGGAATAAGGATCGTGGGCAATCTGAGAATGGACAGGAATAATACGTAAAGGACAGACAGGAGCAAGGAAGAGTGAGAAATAGAGGGGAGGAGTGTGATGGTGCCCTTCCTCTTCCGGCCCTCCTCTGCCCGCCCCACACTAATATTCCCCATCGGCTGACTACTAGCCCACTCTTTTTGACTGACAGATTCAAGTCAAAAAAAAAAGGGGGGGGAGGTAGTGGGCTGACATCTGGCCCCCACGAGTGCTGCAAAGGTGGAATTGGAGAAGCACCGGAAGGCCGCCGGAAACACCCCACCAGAACTGCACCACCTCAATGCCATAAAGGTGGACAAGGCCCGCAACGAGTCTAACGCCCTCACAACACAGGAGGAGACCTGCCGACCCAGACTCACCCTCCAGCCCAAGGAGGCACAGAAGAAGATGGATGAGGTCCCTGCCAACTTCTGGAGTAGAGGCAGGGGCAAATGCGGAGCAAGCCAAGTGGACCAAACGCTTGGCCCAGGAGGACTTCACCCAGTCCACCAAAGAAGCCAAAACTTTGAACTGGCATCTACCTTCAGGCTGCCCAAACAGGGATTGAGTGGCTGAAGCCAGATGCGGAG
Source organism: Ptycholaimellus sp. GST1_10 (assembly GCA_030248095.1). Classification (NCBI taxonomy): domain Eukaryota; kingdom Metazoa; phylum Nematoda; class Chromadorea; order Chromadorida; family Chromadoridae; genus Ptycholaimellus; species Ptycholaimellus sp. GST1_10. The sequence goes on along the minus strand of JASANA010010583.1, from coordinate 129,482 downwards.
GCTGAAGGAGATGAGAAGATACGGGCACTGAACGAACAGAGCCGCGACCTGGAAGAGGAGCTCAGCAACGCAAGAAGAGGGGGCTCAGCCTGGGGACCTGGAGCAGCAACTGGAGCTGTCCAATCGGCTGAAGGAGGACTACAACCAGCAGCTGAAGAACTTCAGCGCCCAGGTGATGGACTACCAGTCACAAGGACATGGCCGTCTCCTATCAGAGATGGACAAGTGCATCCGCTCCTTCAAGGCCAGCCTTTTCTCTTGCAACAAAAATAAAACTGAGTCAAAACCAGGTAAAACATGACTTAGGAAGAGGGTGACATTTACAACAAGCAACTAAAGGAATTACACATGACAAAGCCAGTAACAACTAGCAATTATCTGTAAAAAGGGATATCTTCTAAGAAAATAGGGAAAGGGGGCTGGGTACACACTTAAATGGCCACATAGAAGTAAAAAGAAATGATACCTACAGTCCTTGAACATGGAAATCGCAGGAAGATCTTATAAAGAGTCATGGGGAGTTACTAGAAAGACCAGGCCTAGGCAAAATTTCCGAAGACAACAGAACTATTCCAGTAATTTGGATGGCCCCAAAATTTCACAAAAATCCTGTAGGTGCACAATTCATAGTGGGAGCAAAAAGGAGCAGTCTCAAATCTCTAGGGATGGAATTCATGAATATTCTAAAAACAATAGGAGACCACTGGGGTAGAAACAGCCGGAGCATAGGGGAAAGAAAGGGACTAGACCTATACTGGAGCAAAAAGAAAACAGCTTACAAATTTTATATATACTGAAAACAGGGAGGGGGAAACCTAACAACAACATGTACACAGCTAACTTCAACACTCTATAACATTTCCGCTGTTGGTGTGAAGAGCAAAGTTGGGCAGAAGCTATTATCGGATGTACCGGAAGCCGGAAGTACAAATGGAAGCAGAGTAGCTCAGCAGCAAATGCTGCCAGCACACCGCCGCCATCAACCAACGAAAGAAGATAAGGGTATCCGGAGGGGATCTGCTGGCTAGCACTTCTGGATTGCCCTCCAGCGCATCAGGACAGCAGCTGGAAGCAGACATCAACCGACTATCTGATCATCAGTCACCGGAAATCAACATGCACCGGTGCTTTGCTACCTGGAGGTGAAGAGGCCTTCCATGGCTTCAGTCCCGCTGCAGAACAGGTTATCTCCTATGCTTTTGCTCATTGCCTCCCAGCACTTGGTGAAATGACTGCACAACCTGGCTGCCGCTGAGCCCACCAATGCAGGCATTGGGGGCAGCAAAAACCACTGAGATGGAATCTGCCCTCAGCTTCAGTTCCATGGCCAGCAACCAGCACTTCCTGACAGCCCCTGCCAACCACCACCTCGCAGGAAGACAGCCATTGGAGGAGAACCAGGAGTTCCCATGACCTCCCCTTGGAAGGAAACAAATGACGGAAGGTAAGGAACCAGAATCGTAAGCTATGAATACAACCCTGGATATATGTAACAAGTAGGGAGTCGCAAACCTTTGCCTTTGGGCTTTGGAATGCTGCACGCTTTGGGCGTTGCCAACCATGAAACATAGCTAAGCTGGGAGTGGCAGATGAACAAGGAAGACTCAAGCTCACCTGGAAGTCACGCCACCACCTTCATGCCGCTGGCACAGGTTAGCCTACAATCCTATTCTTTCCTTTCACCGGGAGAAAGGTGATCTTCTTAGCAATTTATCCCCCTGAAATATCTAATTCAGGAGAAGGCGGAAACAAACAATCAGGACTTTCAAGGAGCCCCAACTAAAGAGGAAGGAGGGTAGCTCGTCTTCTTTTATCAACATCCATAAGGTTAGACTTTTGAGCAAGGAATAAGGTATTTTCTAGCAAAGACACTTTCTAATCTTTCAAGCTGATCAACTTCCGCATAGGATGCATGAGAATAAAATGAGGCTTAGCAAAGATAGGGACAGGGTTTACAAACTAAGGACTAGCTTATAATAAGACTTAGGAAAGGAAAGTAATACGCTGGGCAGCTAGCATTAAAAGAGGAGGAAATTATTGCCTCCAAAAAAGGGAAACTTGAAGGGAGGGGAAGGATGTTATGGGAAGGACACTAATGATGGGGAAAAAGGAACTGATAGAGGGATGAAGCACAATCAAGGAAAAAGCAAAATAAGAGGGCCACACACACAAAAAGTCCCAGCAACGATAGCCCATTCCAGTAGTAGTCAAATAATTTTTGTGACGTCAGGACTTTAGTAAATTGGGTTTTGGGAGAAAAGAGCTCTGGGTTCAAATTCCGAAAACGTAGTTGCTTAATTCAGTATCCAGGCACAGTATGGAGTCTTTATGATCTGAGGCCAGCAAAACCCATTAAGAGGGGAGGGAGATTGCACAAGGGACAAGCAATTTTGAAAATAGAACATTTTGGGTTGGGCACACATGAGGCATATATGAGTGGATAAAAGAAATATAAAATAGCATGACTGGGAGACAAGTAGGGGAATCAATCATAAAGGTTGGACATTTGACTGCAAAACAAATAGGTTTAAGCAGAAAAGTTGATGATTAGGAAATATGATAAGGAACTTTGTAATCCATAGGTTAACCCCTTAGTCAAGGATGAAGGAGCTTATTTACTAGAATGAAAAAGGGAAGTGTTGCCATAATCATAAGGGACAGTTGATTTTAGCAAGGTCAGGAGCAAAGATCTTGAAGCCTTGAGAGAGGATACTTTTCTGAAACAATCAACAATCAATCAGTATCACCAGGCCGGAACTATGGTAGGATGAAAAGGAAAAGTGAGGACTTCCGGTGGAGGTCTACCAGCCAGTGTTTCCAATTCCGGGGCAGTTTCCCGGATACCCACACGGGAGCAGGAAGCGGAAGTTCACCTGTGATCTGATCACCCACCACCGGAAGATGGCATACACCGCACTTCATGCTGGACTTCCTGGCTGATTACTTCCACACATGGGCCAATGGGCAGTTTTGAAGTTGTACTGGTGGAGATAGATAAACTTGACCATGTTTTCTGTACCTGAACTGAGAAAGTATGGATTGCAGGAAGCAGGGCGATGCGGGAAGCTATGCGATGAGAGTTGTCTGGGGAGACCACCATTCCTACATGCGCCTTCCCCCTCCCCTGTCCCAGGAGTGTGCGCATCCCCAACACCCAGACCTGGATGTTCAACTCTCTCCATGAGAGCCAGTCCCCAACACTCACATGTCAATCTTTTCCTCGCACTGCTAGTCTGTGACCTCCACCATCAACTGTTTTCCCCGCTCACAGCCCCTTGTCTTTCCATACCCCAGGATATGTTTAATTTAGGCTGGCTGCTGCTTCTGCTTTTCTCTTTCCTTTTCTATTAGCTTCGTGACCTCAGCCCCACATTAGGGGAGGATGTTGTGACTCGCTGCAGCCATCGATATGCAAAGCTTATTGATGGGATGACTCAAGGCACACTTACCTTATCATTATGTGACCTGTGATCATGTCCGCGGGCATTGGCGTCACTTGGAGGCAATTCGGAGGGCACCATTCTTTGTGAGCTCCCGATGCGGCAGCCTGGGCGCATAAACCTCACCCAGCTAGGGCGCCAAGAAGAGGCCCTAAGCTTGGAGGTTCCCCTTTCAATAGGCTGCCAAGGTTGAGCTCTCTTAGAACTGGTCGGACGAGGGGTACCCCTCTCTCTATTGACTGCCCATCCGCCCCTTCTCAGGCCCCCTCAGTGGCACTTACCGTATCCTCCTCTGTCTGCCCTCCCCCACTTTAGCTATGACGCGGGGCCCTCTGTGTTTGCCCTTCACCCTCCCCTCAGCAGCGCCCTCCTTTGATTGTCCCTCACTTTCTATAGCTGTGATGTGCTCGACTGGCCCCTCTGTGTTTGCCCACCTGATGTGTGTCGCCTCTGGCCTTGATGTGTCACCTTGCCCCCTCAGCGTTTGTCCCTCCCTCCCTCCGCCAGTATATAAGGGGCCAATTTCCCCTCTTTTCTCAGTCTGCCCTGCCTCGCGTTGCGAACTACTGCTGCTGTTGGAGTGCTGGAAGTATGGGATAAACTCTGGACCTTCGCCAGCCTCTTGAGCTACCAGATCCACCACATCATCAAGGCCAACAAGGGCCTGGTTAGGGAGATTCAGTGGCAGAACTTATGGTCTGTAGGATGTCCGGTGAGCATCCGGTGAAGCATGTCTTGGCCACCGGAAGTGGCAAGGCATAGGAAGTCCGGTGACAGAGATTCACCCAGAAGTTGAGATCCGCTGGAGTCCTGGCACAGCATGTGTGCCAGGAAGCGGAAATAGAGACAGTGATTAAGGGTTTACAGCCGGCTGTGACAGGTGTCATCTGTGCTACTTCTCTGGGTGTAGCTGGAACAGAGACACGGAAACTGTCATCCTCCCAAGGGAGGCAGCCAGTCTGTACAGAGGGGGGGGGGGGGGGGGGGGGGGGGGGGGGGGGGGGGGTTTTGTTGGGGGGGGGGGGGGGGGGGGTTGGGGGGGGGGTGTGGTTTTGGGTGTGTGTGGGGGGGGGGGGGGGTGGTGTTTGTTTTGGGGGTTTTAGGGGTGGGGTTTTGGTTTTGTGGGGGGGGGGGGGGGGTTGGGTTTTTTGTGTGGTGGTGTCTGTGTGTGTTGGAGAGAGGAGGGGAGGTTTTTTGTGTGTTGGGGGGGGATGCCGCCCCCATCCTGTCTTGTGGCTAACAGCTTGCCGATGCTCAAGTACAGCTGCCTACACCTCCAGCCCGAGTTCCTCAAGATCCACTACCCCCTCCAGCATTTGCGGCAGCATCACCTCCTCCAGGAGTGGACTTCTTCATCTGTCCTAAGGTGCTGACAGGAGGACGGCCGTTTGTCTACCTGGACTTCCACTGCGACTGCTCAGTGGAGCACGCCCAGGAAGAGGTTGTCTACCACCCCGTCGATCTCTTCATCAACCACTACCGCCTTCCCACGGTCCCCACAGCTAGGTGCAGGATTGAGTATCAACACTACCGCACCTACACCTCTTTCTTCAACCAGTGGTTGAAGGTAGCCTGGAAGGACTTGAGAGAGGTGGCTCCGCACGAGTGCATCGCCGCCTGGCAGAACTGGAACTTCAGGGACATCCCCTTGGTCCAGATTGGACCCAACAAGTACTCCACCAACACCACCACCTATCCAGTCTACGAGTGGTGGGGGTACAAGACTGTCACCTACCTCAACTTCATTCTCACCGTCGGAGAGGTGGCAGTGCAGCACGAGTCGGTGGTGTCCAGCTTGGGCTCCATGGCCGGGTGCCACTCCAAGAAGGAGTTCTGCAGGAAGATCACATACACCATCGTCTGGGACGAGTCCCCCTTGCTCTCCTTCTGCCCCTACGAGCTCAAGGGCACCTATGACGCAGAAGTCATCGGAGAGAATCACATCCACATTCCATCCCTCCAATTGGCCTTTTCCACCTACCTACCTGATCCAGACTACACCTGGAACCAGCCCGCCTTGAAGTGCCTTCCCTCCGACATCCTGTTGTCCAAGGAAGGGCTTCCTATGAGGGTGAATAGGAAGCTGGTGGTGGTGAATCCATGGATTGCGGAAGGGCAGGAGAGTGGCGTTAACTCTTCCTCCACTCCGCCACTGCGACCTGGAAGAAGAGACCTAGGACCTGAGCTGAGCCGGATGAAGCGCATCGGCCTGAAGCCTTCACGCTACTACCAGTTCTTGCTGAAAGGCTTCCAGCTCAGTTCTGCTCTAGGGTTCTCTCGGAAGAAGAGGCTGGTGAATCCAGCAGAGCCACTAGCCCATCGACGCCGACATATCGACGCCATTCACAACCGGTTGTCAAAGCTGGAAAAGACAAAGATCAGCTCTGATCCCGTCTCCCCAAAGCTCCACTTCATTGTTGAGGCCATGACGAAGTTCGTCCACGAAAGTCATCTGCTAGATGAGCATCGCATCTGCATGCTGGAGGAGCACTAGTACCAGATCTTCAGACAGCTCTTCTACCTCAACCCCACCAATATTGCTGCTGAAGTGAAAGGATCGATGATCTTCATCAGCAAATGCCACAGGGCAGAAGTGAAAAGGATTTATCCTTATCACCGGCTGCCAGGAAACGACTTCTGCTCCTTGTTCATGCCGGTGGAGCTGATGAACGGGCAGATACTCTACCTGCCTGAGGGAGGCAGCAGAGATTTGACTTGGTTCAGCCCTGAGGTGCACTGTGACCAGGTGACCAGGTTCAAGTTTGTGGACAAGACCAATGAAGGAGAGATGGGCGACTACTTCCGCAACCTCACCGGCAGCGTCTTCACCACTTACCTGATGAGCCCTCACTTACATCAACTGGCCCCCGGCATCACCTTCAATGCACCTCCCCTCTACAACGTCCCCATCCTTCAACCTTTCTCTGCCCTCGCCACCTATTCAGCTGACATGCCTCGTATTGACCGGCAAGTCGAGGCCATGCTCCAATTCTCCAGTCATCTCTCCTGGGAACCAGCAGAGGTGACCCAAAACATCAAGGAGTACAGCAGATTGCCCACGGGCATTGTAGGCGCGATGACAGAGGGACTCCAGGAGGTGAAGAGGAAGAGTGAGGTAGAGGTGAGAAGTCTGAAGGACAGGATTCTTCAGCCCATCTACTTCATGCTCAGAGCGGCACTTTCCATCGTGGCGATGGTCGGCCTCTGTGCGGTGATCCTCTATCTCGCCCGCTTCACAAGCTGTGGCTTGTCCATCATCCGCACTCTTGACAACATTGTCAACACAGTCGTCTCCATGTGCAGCAAGTGCTGGCCTGATTGAGGGCCAGGGCCTGGGTCCAGTCTTACAGGCTGGATGAAGAAGCAAGGAGAGCAGAACGAAGAAGACCTGCCCTACAGCACCGCTCTTCTTCCCCAAGCTCCTCTCCCTCCCTTCCGCCCACCTCGCCGGCAAGTCAGCATTGGAGCTCCCACCTACTACAGACATGAGGATGAGGACACGCTGCCCCACACTTCTTCCTTCCCTCAACTCACTCCTCAAGACTGAGCAAGTCTGTGCAAGGCCTACTCCAACCGCATTCCGACGCCACTCAGCGCTTCCTCTTCCTACAGCGGCCCCTCCTTCATGGCTCCTCTACGCCGGTCTGAGTCGGTGCTGACCTTCTATGACCCTGAGCAGATCCAGCTGGGCGTGGAGGAAGAGATGCGGCTGGTGGGCCTTCGCTGAAGCACGCAGACACAGCCCCTCACATTGATTCCTCCTTCCATCCCTTTAGATACATCCCTCATTGTTTGCTTCTTGCAACCCTGACTTCCTCCGATCTTGGTGATTGACGGAGCGCGGGGAGTCTGGGCTGCTTCAGCATGATTTCATTGAACTTTGCCCGTCTAGAGTGTTATCTGGCCCTTATTTAACTGCCTGTCTTGCTCCCCTGCGTCCAGTTGTTACTGCTTTCCAACTCCTCACCAATCTAAGTATGTAATAAAGAACGGAAGGCTTGGTGGCGGCGGACATGATGCTTAAGCTTGACTGCATGATCAGCTTCATGCACTAGCACACCGTCCATTGCTTCGGCGACATCAAACCGTTCACCAACCCTCCCAGCGGCATTGTTACAGACTCCGCCCTTCCCTCCTTCTCGACCATGGAGTGGATCGGCGCACCCCCATGGTTATTTTTGCAATTTTTATGTCCAAATGTACTCGGCAAATATTGCCCCCCATGGTTTTTTTTGCATTTTTTATATCCAAATGTACTCGGCAAATATTGCCCCCATGGTTTTTTTGATTTTTTTGCATTTTTGGATGTATTTATTTCTGATGACAAATATGTATCCCACATGAAAAGGGATTCTATGGAGCTTGGGGTACAGTCCAGTAGTGTCTTATTAGTTTAAGCATTTTAGTAAACACAAGGGGTCCTTTAGTCTGGCCAATGTGGCGCCTAAACATGAAGGAGTTTAGATGTCAAGGAAGTTGATTGCCATCAGGGTCCCTGTGGCTTCTAATATGTTCCTTGTGTATTTTCCAAGTGTTTTCTGCAAAAAAGTCAACTTTGTTGGGTGGGGCATTTCAAGGGGGGTGTAGGTGGGGGGTGTATGTTTTGGGGGATAAATCATGGGGTGTAAGTTCTACCCACCGATGTTGTTGGTGTGAATTGTTGCATCGTGAGGATCCCTGAAGTGTATGCAATGATTTACCCAAGCGTGATTGTATTGCTGCTGGAGAAAAGGAATGTGACCATAGGCAGCCCTGCATATCGCAGTTTGACAGGCTTTGATTGAAGAAGAAAATATGCGTAACCAGCCATCAGATATTACTCGTGTTTGAGGCTCAGCCCACTGCTGTATGAGAGGGAGTAGTGTCTGCCGGTTCCTTTCTTCAACTGGTATAACAATTGGGCTTGCACGAGCAGAGCGTTAGAGGAGCGGTAGCGCCAAGCCCCTCTTATCAAGCAACACAACCAATTGCAGGTTTCCCAATGTTTGGCAGGCTGTAGCTCGTCACACAGACGTCGGAGAGCGCTGCAAATAGGCTCAATCGACGCGCCGTGGTCAAATTGTGGGGGGTCCTCTTTAGACAAAAATTTTCTAGTGCCTTATTAGAAAGTTATTTCCAAAAAACTTTTAAAAAAATGTCCGGTGTCCGGGCGCACACCATCCGTCCGTCCGTCCGTCCGTCCGTCCATCCGTCCATCCGTCCATCCGTCCATCCGTCTGTCCATCTGTCCGTCCGTCCGTCCGTCCATCCGTCCATCCGTCCATCCGTCCATCCGTCCATCCGTCCATCCGTCCATCCGTCCATCCGTCCATCCGTCCATCCGTCCATCCGTCCATCCGTCCATCCGTCCATCCGTCCATCCGTCCATCCATCCGTCCGTCCGTCCGTCCGTCCGTCCGTCCATCTGTCCGTCAGTCCGTCCGTCCATCCGTCTGTCCGTCCGTCCGTCCGTCCGTCCGTCCGTCCGTCCGTCCGTCCGTCCGTCCGTCCTCTTTTTTTTTTTTTTTTTTTTTTTGTCCGTCCGTCCGTCCGTCCGTCCATCCATCCGTCCGTCGGTCCGTCTGTCCGTCAGTCCGTCCGTCCGTCTGTCCATCCGTCCGTCCATCCGTCCGTCCGTCCGTCCGTCCGTCCGTCCGTCCGTCCGTCCGTCCGTCCGTCCGTCCGTCCATCCGTCCGTCCGTCCGTCCGTCCGTCCGTCCGTCCGTCCGTCTGTCCGTCCGCACTGTTGCAGACACTTTGGATGCCTGTGGGGCTGAGATCTCAACGGTTCTAGGGTAAATGGGGCCAAAAAAGTATCAAAGCACCTCTATTTAGGACATTTTCCGCGTTTTTTAGGTCAAAACATCAACTTTTTGGGTAAAAATTCAGTTTTTTGGTGTTTTTGCATGTTTTTCAATTCCAGCTCTGTATTTATGTTTTCTACAGGGTTTTTCGCCAAAATAACAGCGCCATATAGGTAATTTTGAACGTAGATTACGATAATGGCACCCGTTTGCTTCTACTTGGTCTCCTTGGGCTAGCACGAGGCCGTGGTGAACAAGCAGGTCATCATCAACTTCATTTTGAGGCATTGTAAAAGGTTTTTGGTCTAAAAAACAGCACCATATAGGTAACTTTGCACGTAGAATAAGATTGTGGTGCCCGCTTACTTCTATCTGGTCTTCATGGGCTTCGACCAGGCCATGGTGAACAAGCAGGTCATCACCAACTTCGTCTTGAGGCATTCTAAAGGGTTTTTTTGTCTACAAATAGCATCATATAGGTAATTTTGAACGTAGATTACGATGGTGGCACCCGTTTGCTTCTACTTGGTCTCCTTGGGCTTGCACAAGGCCGTGGTGAACAAGCAGGTCATCATCAACTTCATTTTGAGGCATTGTAAAGGGTTTTTGGTCTAAAAAACAGCACCATATAGGTAACTTTGCACGTAGAATACGATTGTGGCGCCCGCTTACTTCTATCTGGTCTTCATGGGCTTCCACCAGGCCGTGGTGAACAAGCAGGTCATCACCAACTTCGTCTTGAGGCATTCTAAAGGGTTTTTGTGCCTACAAATAGCATCATATAGGTAATTTTGGAAGTAGCTTATGATTCTGTAACTCGTTTGCTTCAAGCTGGTCTCCATGGGCTTGCACTCGGCCATGGTTAACAAGCAGGCCATCATCAACTTCATCTTGAGGCGTATTAAAAGGTTTTTGACCCTACAAACAACATCATATAGGTAATTTGGGATGTAGATTATGTATCTGTTTTTCATGGGCTTCCACCAGGCCGTGGTGAACAAGCAGCTGATCACCAACGTCATCTTCGTCTCCATGCATAGGGGCCTTGCCCCTGTATGAAGTGGATGAAATTATTATATAGTGGGTTATACTAACCCAAAAAGTATCTCTTATCTGTATTTTACCTGCGATTGAAGTAGGGGAAATTTTTTATCCAGCTTAATTTGAATTCTACTTGCGACTGAAGTGGATGAAATTGTTTCTAAGCAAAGAAATAAGTTTTATACCTTAGATTGTGAACTTTGTGCACTGTTAAAATTATCGTCAGTCCAATGTAAAACTGGATTAATTAATGATAAGAGAGCACCTGGCCAAAATATTAATAAGTGTATTTAAAATCTAAGCTCCCAAAAAAAAGTAAAATGTAGAAACATTTTAAAAAAATATACATAGCAAAAAAATTTTAACTGACTCTGCTACCTATCTCCATTGCAATTAATTGGTACCTTGGTATATACCTTGGTCTAATTCTACGTACATATGATAGTTTTCAAGAAATAGACAAAATTTTGGACTTAAAACTTAAAAAAAATACATTTCAACTAATGGGTAAATTCTGCAACATTTGGGAGGCAACTACATTTTGACCAAATCAATTGCCATTAAAGTAAGGTGCTCTCTTATCATTAATTAATCCAGTTTTACATTGGACTGACGATAATTTTAACAGTGCACAAAGTTCACAATCTAAGGTATAAAACTTATTTCTTTGCTTAGAAACAATTTCATCCACTTCAGTCGCAAGTAGAATTCAAATTAAGCTGGATAAAAAATTTCCCCTACTTCAATCGCAGGTAAAATACAGATAAGAGATACTTTTTGGGTTAGTATAACCCACTATATAATGTGATTATCTTGTTAATTTTTTCTTCTGTGTTTTTTGGTTTTTGATGGTTTTTTGGGGGTTGGGGGTGAAGGGTTTTTTTGTTTCTTTTTTTCATGTTACCAGGTTGGGACCTTGTGGCGTAAGTAGTTCTACTTTTTTCTCACGCTCATATCCGGACTATATGTTTACTTTTTTTTGATATCTACGAGAGAGCAGAGAGATCCACCATTGTTCTTCCTTTGTTCTTTTTGAGGTTTGAGTGAGGTTTGAGTATTTTTTTTGTTTTTTTCTTGATCTTTGCATTTTTATTCCCATTATATGTCCTTTATGTTCGTTCCTGTTCGTAGACAGGGAAAATAATAGATAATTTGATAAAATTTTTCTTTTTCTTTCTTTTTCATTTTTTTTCCTCTTTTTTGCCTTATGTTTACTTTTTTTTTTTTTTTTTGTGCTCCTCCCCAAACATTATCCCTGGGTTGCCCAAATTTCCCTGGGCCCCCTTGCTCTTTAGTAAAAATCAAAATTTAGTAAGCATATTTTCCTGATAAGAGTGTCAGAAATAATTTCACCGCCGTATGGCCCAAGCTAGTTTCATGATAAGATGAATCAAATAAATTTCATCACCTTTATGCCCAAGCTTTTTTTTAAGAAACCAGCTAAGAGAGAAAAAACACTGAAGCGGAGATTCACAATTTCAGTAATTTCATCCACTTTGAACAGCCAAAGGCCCAAAAAACCACCAGAAGCCGAATATGTACAATGCTTTAGGATAAAGTTAATGGCCTGGCAGAAGGCAATGATGACAAGGTGGAAGCAAATGGACCCCAGATTCGTAAGTTATGGCCAAAATTACTTATATGGTGCAGAGTTTGAGGCAAAAAATCCTTAAGAATGCCCTAAGACAAAGTTGATGATGAGCTGCTTGTTCACCACGGCCTGGTAGAAGCCCATGAAGACAATGTGTAAGCAAATGGACACAAGATTCGTAATCTATGCCCCAATTTATCTATATGATGCAGTTATTGAGGCCAAAAACCCTTTAAAATGCCCCAAGACGAAGTTGATGATGAGCTGCTTGTTCACCATGACCTGGTAGAAGCCCATGAAGACAATGTGTAAGCAAATGGACACAAGATTCGTAATCTACGCCCCAATTTATCTATATGATGCAGTTATTGAGGCAAAAAACCCTTTAAAATGCCCCAAGACGAAGTTGATGATGAGCTGCTTGTACACCATGGCCTGGTAGAAGCCCATGAAGACAATGTGTAAGCAAATGGGCACAAGATTCGTAATCTACGCCCCAATCTACCTACATGATGCGGTTATTGAGGCCAAAAATTCTTTAAAATGCCCCAAGACAAAGTTGATGATGAGCTGCTTGTACACCACGGCCTGGTAGAAGCCCATGAAGACCAGATTTGCACATATGGTTGTTTGGTATCAAATCGTATCTATTTTTTGAGCCTGTTTCATATCTAGGCTCCAAATTAACTTAAAACATTGCCACTGGGCAGCATGACCTTTTTTAGGTTTCTTACAAAGCACCCCATAGGTCAAAAATGGTCAAAATTTTTTCTTCAAAATTTTAATGTTTTATATACAGGTTTTGTGTAGTTTTTTGCCAGAATTCCGAATATGTGCTTGTTTTTTCCATCCGAGCATCCTAGAAAAAGTTATTCAAGATTTTCGATTTTTTTGTAAGGGTCCCCCCTTACATTCAATCAACTTTCCAACGTCAATTTCGGCATAAAGGAGGCCAAAAATCAAAATTCTGGAGGCGCCATGCCACCCTCCAGGGTCGATATACTATAGTGACGTTGAGACTGGAGCCCCAGATATTGTCAATCCCCATGCCAAGCAGAACGTAGGGCAGACGGCGGATGGCAGACGGCGGACGGATAACGGACGGACACTTTTTTAAAAGTTTTTTGGCCATAACTTTCCCAATTCTCAACCAAATTCGGCAAACTTTTTTAATTAAAGCTCTGTGTCTGCTGCGTCCATTGAGCCTACTCACATCTCTGTAACTTGTCCATGGAATATTTGGCAGACAATCATATTTTCAAAATCCGTAATAGGGTTGGTCCTTGGCTAAGAGGGGACCGTGCTTCCGCTTCGCTCGCATGGCCCCAATAATAGTCCTCTGCGTACCGCGTTCGAACATATGTAGCATTTGATATATTGTTATGGTTAGACTAAATCATGCATTTTAACCAAACACCCATGTGTGCCGAACTCCCAAATTGTTGCCGCGGTAGTATTTGGCATGAAAAAGCAATGACTCATCTATTTCCTGGCAAACAAGTATGAAGAGGACTTAACAAGTCTGAGGAGGGATGAGGAGCTAACCACCACCTGTCCAGGACCTCCAATACATCTTTCTGGGACATTGTCGACAGCCCAGTTCCTGCAGACATCTCGAAAGACATTGTACCAGTCTGAGACTGTTTTTCTGTTTAGGCGGAGCTCTCTGGCAACTTCTGCCAGTGGAAGCTGGGGGTTGTGAGCCCAGTAGTAGAGGATTGCAAATATCTAAGCTGGCTCCGTTTGTTCTGAGTAGAAGAAGCTGCCACGGTAGAGGGTTCTGTAGGTGTAGCGTAGTTGATGTCTTTCTTCTGGAGGCGTTTTGCATGTCTTGCATCGCCAGACAAGCCTCTGTGCAGGTCTGTTAACCCGATGGTGGTATTCTATTTCCCTGTTTGGATTGCCCCCCAAAAAGCCCATCAAATCCGTTTCCAGAGACGTAGCTGTGCAACTTCATGTGCGAGGAGGACTGCTCTGGCTATGCCCTCATCGACATGGACCCCGTCGCCATGATCGAAGCGCCTTTGAAGGCCTCCCCTTTTGCCTGCCTTGCCAAAGATCGAAGCGCCTTTGAAGAAGGCGAGACTCTGTGGACCTGGACCTGGATGGCGCTGGTGGTCTTCGTCGTCATCCCCCTCGCCACCCTCGCCCTACGCCAGATCGGAAAGTGCCTCTACGAGAAGTACCACTAACATTCCTCACCATTATTTAATCCCGATTGCATGATCACTTACTGTACAGCATGTTGAGCATCCGTATGATGGCATGTTGATGAGCATCCGTATGATAGCATGACATCTCTTTATGTTCTTCTAGGCCATTCTTTATTCTTATGTTATTCAGTCTCTTGTTTGTCTTACTAACCATTTGCTGCGCAAGTATGTAATAAATGGAACATTCTTTAATTCCAACAAGTATATGGCGCAAAGCGCAATAGGTGACCGCCGGAGCGTTTCACATGTAGCAAAATCCAAAAATTAGAGAAAATTTCTGCTGTGAGGTTGAACATTGCATCTCAAAAGGAAATGTCTGTGGTTTCTCATCCATTTTCAAAAGTAAGCACAGATTTGGAATCGTTATATATGACATGTGAATCAAAAAACCAAAGTCTTCTGTTCAATTATCAGCCGTTCAGCTGCTACTAATTATTGATGCTATTGTCATGCATGAAAGTTTGTCACTCAAGAGGGCAAGTCTGTGGTTTCACAACCATTTTCAAAAGTAAGCACAGATTTGGAATCGTCATATGCAACTTGTGAACAAAAAAACTCAAGTCTTCTGTGCAATTATCATCCGTTCAGCTGCTAATAATTATTGATGCTATTGTCATGCGTGAAAGTTCGTCACTCAAGAGGGCAAGTCTGTGGTTTATCAACCATTTTCAAAAGTAAGCACAGATTTGGAATCGTTATATACGACTTGTGAACAAAAAAACTCAAGTTGTCTGTTCAATTCTCAAGATTACAGGTGCTACAGCGCAAAAACTGTATATTGCAATGTTTAAACCTTTCTACCCAAATAAGTAATGTTTCAAATGCTCGGAAACCGGTTCCACCCCTCCAGATCTTCCTAAAATCTCATTACCTTTCAGGAAAAAAAAAGTTTGTCCAAATCCGTTGAGAATTCGCCCGTTCCCAGCATTTCCAGACATACATATATACATATATATATATGAGGACAAAAGTTTAGTAACCTCTATAGACTGCAGATTACCATGCAATGCTTTGTGCAAATGCAATGCTAAATAATGCATTGCTTTGTGCAAATTACCTTCATGCTTCAATTTAACCTGCCATAAAATTACAAAATTACAATAGAGAAAATTTTCTGGGCTCTCTTAGCTCTTAAGAAAAGTTCAAAATTTAGTAAGCATAATTTCATGATAAGAGTATTAAAATTAATTTCATCACCTTATAGCCCAAGCTAGTTTCATGATAAGATGAATCAAAAAAATTTCATTACATTGATGCCCAAGATATTTTAAGTGCAAGCTTTAAAAAGGGACCAGCTAAGAGAGAATAAAACACTGAATCGGAGATTCACAATTTCAGTAATTTCATCCACTTTAAACAGCCAATGGCAAAAAAACAGCCTAACGCCCAATACAATGCCTTAATATGAAGTTGATGATGAGCGGCTTGTACACCACGGCCTGGCAGAAGCCCATGAAGACAATGTGTAAGCAAATGGACAAAAGATTCGTAATTTATGCCCCAATTTACCTATATCTTGCTGTTATTGAGGCCAAAAACCCCTTAAAATGCCCCAAGACGAAGTTGATGATGAGCTGCTTGTACACCATGGCCTGGTAGAAGCCCATGAAGACAATGTGTAAGCAAATGGACAAAAGATTCGTAATTTACGCCCCAATTTACCTATATCTTGCTGTTATTGAGGCCAAAAACCCCTTAAAATGCCCCAAGACGAAGTTGATGATGAGCTGCTTGTACACCATGGCCTGGTAGAAGCCCATGAAGACAATGTGTAAGCAAATGGACAAAATATTCGTAATCTACGCCTCAATTTACCTATAAGGTGGTGTTATTGAGGCCAAAAACCCTGTAAAATGCCCCAAGACAACGTTGGTGATGAGCTGCTTGTACACCATGGCCTGGTAGAAGCCCATGAAGACCAGATTTGCACCTATGGTTGTTTGGTATCAAATCGTATCTATTTTTTGAGCAGGTTTCATATCTAGACTCAAAATTAACTTAAACCATTGCCACTGGGCAGAATATCATGTTTAGGATCATTACAGTGCACCCTATAAGTCAAAAATGGTCAAAAAATTTTTTTTCTAAATTTTAATGTTTTATATACAGATTTTGTGTAGTTTTTTGCCAGGATTCCGAATCTGTCCTTGTTTTTTCCCTCCGAGCATCCTAAAAAAAGTTATTCAAGATTATCGATTTTTTTTGTAAGGGTCCATCCTTATGTTCAATCAATTTTCTAACCTCAATTTCGGCATAAAGGAGGCCGAAAATCAATATTCTGGAGGCACCATGGCACCCTCCAGGGTCGATATACTATAGTGACGTTGAGACTGGAGCCCCAGATATTGCCAATCCCCATGCCGAGCAGAACGTACGGCGGACGGCGGACGGCGGACGGCGCACGGCGGACGGATAACGGACGGACACTTTTTAAAAAAGTTTTTTGGCCATAACTTGCTCAATTCTCAACCAAATTTGGCAAATTTTTTTTTAATTAAGAGGCGTTTTGTGAGAAGAGCACGAATGGCCCAAGGGCTAAGACCCATGGTTTTTTGACCCCCCTTTTTTATGATGGGAATCAAAAGTACAATATATGGGAAGTAAAATTTATAAAAACACTTGGGGTCGAAACTCAATATCCAGGTCAGGACAGCTCTGCCAAGTTAGAGGTCGAAAAATTGGAGTTTTTTGCGATTTTTCTCATAAAACTGAAATTTCAGATTCATTTCTTTCCCATAAGTTCTCAAATTGGGTATGGATCGATTTCTCTACATTAGCTGCACACACCTGTGCCAATAGTTTTTAGTTTTTTTGCTTAAAATTATCATATTTCATCTAAAATCCTAATCAATGCCATAAAATGAAATTTTGACAATTCACAAAAACATGAATTTTTCTCAAAATTTTCGGTTTAAAATATGGTTTTTGACTTCGCCATCGTAGTTTTTGTGAAATTTTGGTCCAGAAAATGTGTTCAAACTTTCCAAAAAGGGGTGGCCCAAATGAGATATAGACCTAACCATGACGAGAACCAGAAATATGCCCTATGTTATAGCATAGGGCAATTTAACAGATGTAAAATTTTGATGCAAAAAAACTTCCTATTTCAGGAAGACAATACTGCTCCATTTCCTTTTGTATGCTTTTCACCATAAGCCTTAGGCAGGTATCTAGCAAAAAAAATTCTTGGTTTAAGTTTGTATGCATGAAAAATTGTTCATGGTATGTGGGCAGGTCGAGAATTTGCCCTATGTTATAACATGGGGCAAAATTGACCAAAAAATTTTTGGTCTAGAATTTTGATGTCAATGGCCTAAATCGATGCTCTGACCTCAAATACACCCAAATATATCTATTTTATGCCCGATTTTGAAATATTTTTAAATCTGATTACTTCGAGATTTTTGTGATTTGAGCCCAATTTGAACGAAAAAGTTGAAAGGCATAATTTTCACCCAAAATTCAAATTGGGCATAAAATAGATATATTTGGGTGTATTTGAGGTCAGAGCATCGATTAAGGCCATTGACATCAAAATTCGCAAGGCAATCATATTTTCAAAATCCGTAATAGGGTTGGTTGTTGGCTAAGAGGGGACCGTGCTTCCGCTTCGCTCGCACGGCCCCAATATTTCTATTTCGCTTTAGCTAGTTATATTTTTTACAGCATTTACCCTTTTATTGCCAAAATTGCCGCCTGCTTATGAATGATCAGTTGAGTTTTTAGATGGACCCATATCAATTACGTGAATCTGTTAAAATTTTTGCTCAAAATGAATTTCAATTGTCTCAAAACATTTCACGATTGTGTTACATCTTGTCTAGATCTTTTTGATGATTGAAAATTCATAACCATCGCATGCTGTAGCATTTTAAACTTGTCTATTTCTTGGCCATGAGGAAAATAAACTTACTTGCCACCAAATAAACAAGACTATTTGCCACATGACAAAGGCTTCAAACAATACTGAGACCTTTTGGAATTTCAAGAATATTGCCATCTGGATGGTTCATTTGGCTTCGATTGATGTCCTAAATTTAAAACAAGAATTTCTTGAATCAATTTGATTTTGTGATATCTACCACTATTCATAGCTAGGTCGATGTCACTCTCTAAGACCCCATAAAGCTCACAAACCTATTGCATACAAGCTAACCAGCGCATCAGTTTCAAAGGTTTTTCTAACCAGCGCATTTTGGCTTCACTGAAACATAAGCAAAATGGGTAGAGCACAAAATCGAACCAAATCGCTCTCAAAAACGTGAATTGATTGAAATTATTTTTTCAAATATTCTTAAATTCTAAGCGTAAAATCAAAATTCCGCAATTTTCCTCCTCGAGATCTCTTTACAAGCTTTCGATTGGTGTATAAATGTCCATAGTTTTATCCAATATCCAAGGCGCTGATCTTCGGGACATGCAACCACCCAAAAACTCGATCACCCATTCATAACTAGGGCGCTGTCGCGCCCTAGGATATCAGTACAAAAGTTCAGTAACCTCTACAGACTGCGGAGCGGCCCTTCAGGCTGCTCCGCGGTCAAAAATGTGTGTGATATTATTTATTGTTTGCAAATAAAGATACCAAAGGTGCAAATAGGATAAAACAAATAACTTTCAAATAAAGAAATAAAATAAAGAGTTCTTTGAATTCAACATTATCTTATAATGAAACAAACTAAAACTTATATTGAATTTAAAAACAAGGATTGGTTACATCTCTGGTGCAAACTAATTTGGGTGCAAAATGTCGGGTGCGAATGGTCTGGGCGCATAATCTCGCGGGTGAGAAGGGTCAGGTGCAAACTCTCGGGTGCAAACTATCATGGGTGAGAACTGTTGTAGAACCCTCTAGACTAGTAGGGCTTGTAGGTCGTGTTGCTGTGCTCATCCTGGTTAGCGCTGGGACTGTAGGGGTTGGGGCTGTTTCTGGAGCAGGGAGGACAGGATGTGGCCTGGCAGTCCTCAAAGTGGCTGCTGGGTGGACAGGGATAGACAGACGTTGGGGACAGCAGAAGCCGAGCTGGCAGTCCTGGCAACTATTGCGGGTGCGGACTATCATGACACCAGTCTAGAGTGATCTGCCGCCAGGACTGCCAGCTCAGCTTCTGCTGGCCCCAACGTCTGCCAATTCCCTGTCCACCCAACGTGGTGGACAGGGCCGCGCATCTCTTGGCAACAGCCAAGAATACCTTGTTATTTTGGTATGTTCAAAATTGAGGAAATAACTGGTACCATTGGCAAGCCTACAGTAATGCTCTTTTCTCCTAAAATTAAATTGCCTTGAGTGCAAAACCAAGGAAATTTTTCTTTCTACTGATGGAATCTGCTGTATCACCTGCATTTTGTTTGAGCGTCCAAAAGAATCTTTCAACTGTGCGCAAAAACAAAATGCAAATGCCCCACAAGCAGATTCCAATTTAATTTTAGGAGAAGAGAGCTTTACTTTAGGCTTGCCGATAGTACCAGTTATATAAAAGAGAAAAACGAGGAAAATTAGCAGATCTTGCTTAAAATTTGCCATTTTCGCGCATTTTGCGGATTATTTTTGGAAATTAGGCCCTGTATATGGACATTTTCCAAATGAGACTTTAGAGCCTTTAAAATAGGAAAAAAAATCGGGAAATAAGGATTGTAATAATCTATGCGCATTAATCGCGCAAAATTTTTTTTGGCTACTTCTCTCTGACAGGAGAAAAGTTTCCCTTTATTGGGAATCCATCCGGGAAATCCGTCCGGGGAAGGGGGAATGCCCCCCTGCCCCCCTTAATCCGCCCTTGGACTGGGACCTTGGACGGAGGCTGTAAATGAGATGTTTTTTTGCCTACTCTTCCATTGCTTAATTGACTTCAGCTGCTCATTTGCAGATTTCAAAACAAAAAGTTGTTCCGTTCCGCATTCTGAATGGACTGATGGGAATAATGATGCAAAGAGCTCTTCTCAACCGAATTTCTGCTCAGCAAACCTTGCAGAATAGCTCAAAAAGCTAAGCTCTATGAGCTAAGCTCTAAGCTCATTAGCAAGCCAAGCGTAAAATCAGAAATTAGACCAATGCTCAACTTGGAAGAATGATTGGAAGAAAGGAGGGAGCAGCTATGTTACATACTGCCCTCTCCCTCCTTTTGAAATTGGAGCAGTGATTGGCATTCGAAAATCTTTTGGTGTCTTTTCACTTTTGCAGTTCCGTTTGACTGCGGCTCTAGCTTGTTTACTGCAAGAGCAATCATTGACGCTGCAAGCGTTGATCAACAGCCTGCAGTGAAACTGGCTTATCTGACCTAGGCTGCAGTGAGCCTAGGGCCTCTAGCCTCTGCTCGCTTGTCCCCGCCCCCTGCAGGAGGCACTGATTGCAACAGTCTTCATCCCAGTATACAGCAACGGCTGCACTGAGTCCAGGGGTTGCAAGGTTAACAGGTCAATGGGCCAGTTCCTTGTCTACAGAGCTGGAGAAGAGCGATAGCAGTGCCTGTGCACTTGAGCTGCTGCTACTCAGTGGGTACATGCACCTGATAATGGGCACATGGATGGCCATTCCTCAAAGAGGCCCCCACAACTCAACAGTTGCAAGAGCTTCTCTTGTAGCTCAAACAAACCCAACCCAGGGTGGGCCCTGATTGAGGGCCCTTACTCAGCTCCCGCATGCTCACATAAAATGGGGCTGCAGTGGCAGTCTCTCACTTACTCTCTCTCTCTCTCTCTCTCTCTCTCTCTCTCTCTCTCTCTCTCTCTCTCACCCAGCCAGCGCTTCACCAGCTCAACCTTTGTTCCCATCATGCCCCGCACCATGCATCCCTCCAAGACCTCCTCCAAAGCCTCCAAGGTTCCCCAGTCACCATCCAGCATGGTGAAGGCCACCAAGTCAAAGAAGAAGGTGGTGAAGAAGCCGCTGATGCCAGACTCCATGGTGGAGGAGGCGGAGAAACTGAAAAGCCGGTGCCCAACCCCGGCTCCAAGACCAAGTCTTCCATCAGCTCTGCATCCTCCGGCGAAGTCCGCTCCCCTCTCGCTCCTCGCCCTGTCACTCCTGACCTTCGTGACCTTGCTACTTGGCTGTATGGGCAGCAAGTAGAGGGAGAAAAGAAATCGGAGGAAGTGGTAAAGGCTCTGGACATAGTAGAGGTGGCCTTGAAGGAGACCAAAGGTGAGGCAGTCCTGGAGTCTGGAGGCGAGGCTGTCCAGGAGTCTGGAGGTGAGGTGGAGTTGGAAGGTGAGGCGGTGCTGGACACGTCGGCAGAGGAGGGGTCCCTCATCATCGTGGACAAGGAGCCGGAGGAGCTGGAGGAGCAGGAGGACGACCCTCCCCTCCAGTGCGTTGAGGTCACCATCCACATGGACCCTGGCTCTGAAGCCTACGACCCTGCCCTCCCCCTCTCGCCCATCTTCCTGGCTGAAACCCTCCCCCCTCCCCTCTCTCCTACTCCCAAGACCCCGGAGGCAGTGCCACCCTCTCCCAAATGCCCTTCTTCTCTCCCCCTGTCCAAGGGCACCCTGAAGCAGGTGACAACGCCAGTGGAGGCCAGCGGAGGGGAGTGGAGGAAGATGCACCCAGAGCGATGTGCGAGGAGAAGGAGGAGGAGAAGGAGGAGGAGAAGGAGGAGGAGAAGGAGGAGGTGAAGGAGGATCCTTCCCGCCCCCACTCACGGACAAGCTCTCCAGCATCATTCGGGTAGGGATCTTATCCCATCTTAGCAGCTGTAGGCAGGAGGCTGTGAGACTGCACATCCGCCCCAAGTGGGTGCCAGAGAGAGCTCTGGAGGGGCAGGAAGACCTCGAGGAGAGGTTGATGATGGTGGAGGAAGTGCAGTGATGCTGCATGGACATCATCGGCATCTTCCAGAACATGCTGAGGGGGGGCAGAGGATGAGAGGGACCTCTTGAAGAAGAAGGTCCAGAACATGTGGGACGTCTACAAGATGAACGAGAGGCTCGGCGACTACAACCAGGACCTCGGAAAGGACCTTGAAGGCGCCAGAAGATGCCTTTCCAACCTTTACAAGAGCTTGAAAGCGGCCCAGGGTCACCCCTCTAGCTTGCAAGTTTCAGAGCTGACTGCCCGGAACCAGTAGTGGCTATGAACATTTCCACTCACCAACTTCTCAGTCTCTGATACCAAAATGAAAATGGTGCACTGATCCATAACCTTTCTTGGTTGCCTTTCGCTGGGGTGTAGGTTACAGAGATGGGGCAGAAGCGCACTGTCGAAAGTAAAGGTGATACAACCGGAAGCCAGTAGGTAATAGACAGGAAGAGTGAGGAAATACATTCTCTTAACACTTAACCAACACCTAGGCACCCTGGTCTGGAGGATCAGGATTCCTCAAGGACATGCCCAGAGATGGCCCAGATGTCTAGCAACAATGGATGCATAGCAGCACACACAGTTCAGCTACCAACTGACTGAAAATAATGTTTAATTGCACTTAATTTGTCACTTAAAAAGGATGTCTATTGATTCTAAACCAAATTCAAAAGTAAGTGATCCCTAAAAAGTGACAAATATTCATGCATTCAAATAAATATGAACTTCAGTCAGTTGGTAAATGAACTTTGCGGCCACCTATTATACTTTGCATTATTACAATTGCGTTGTATGATTTTGTACTTATGCTTTTAATTTATGTTTTAAATGTATTCATGTGCTACTTCACCATCCGCTGCTTATCATGTCCTATTTAGTTAACCCCTCCTGCCTCACCTAGTCAGTGTCTATGCAATTGTTAGCATGTAGTAAAGAAACGGAAGGCTTGGTGGTCTCGATGGCGGACACGATGCTTGAGCTCTGCAACACCTACAGCTTCACACACTAGACCCGCTCCCATCGCTTTGGCGACATCGAACAGCCCGTCAACCCTTCCAGCGGCTATGTTACAGACTGCCCTCTCCCTCCTCCTTCGATCTGGAGTGGGACAGCACAACGCTTGGTAGCAGATTCATCTGGTTCTGGCTTAGCAGCTAGTACCCCTGCAATCGACCTCACCAACTCACCTCTAGAGGCGAGGCTGTCCAGGAGTCCGGAGGTGAGGTGGAGTCGGAAGGCAAGGCCGTGCTGGACACGTTGGCAGAGGAGGGGTCCCTCATCATCGTGGACGAGGAGCTGGAGGAGCTGGAGGAGCAGGATGACGACCCTCCCATCCAGTGCATCAAGGTCACCGTCTGCATGGACCCTGGCTCTGCCACCTATGACACCGCCCTCCCCCTCTCGCCCATCTTCCTGGCTGAAGCCCTTCCCCCTCCCCTCTCTCCCACCCCCAAGACTCCGGAGGCAACGCCGCCCTCCCCCATACACCCTTCTTCTCTCTCCCTGTCCAAGGGCACCCTGAAGCAGGTGACAATGCTGGTGGAGGCCAGCGGAGGGGAGTGGAGGAAGATGCACCCAGAGCGATGTGCGAGGAGAAGGAGGAGGAGAAGGAGGAGGAGAAGAGGAGGTGAAGGAGGATCCTTCCTGCCCCCACTCATGGATGAGCTCTCCAGCATCATTCGGGTAGGGATCTTATCACATCTTAGCAGCTGTAGGCAGGAGGCTTGAGACTGCACATCTGCCCCAAGTGGGTGCCAGAGAGAGCTCTGGAGGGGCAGGAAGACCTTGAGGAGAGGTTGATGATGGTGGAGGAAGTGCGGCGATGCTGCGTGGACATCATCGGCATCTTCCAGAACATGCTGAGGGAGGCAGAGGATGAGACAGAGATCAGAGCAGAGATCAGGCAGAGATCCTCCAGCGAAGTCCACTTCCCTCCCTCTCCTTGCTCTGTCACTCCCGACCTTCGTGACCTTGCTACTTGGCTGTATGGGCAGCAAGTAGAGGGAGAAGAGAAAGAGGAGGAAGTGGTAAAGGCTCTGGACGTAGTAGAGGCGGCCTTGAAGGAGACCAAAGGCGAGGCTGTCCTGGAGTCCAGAGGCGAGGCTGTCCAGGAATTCGGAGGCGAGGTGGAGTTGGAAGGCGATGCATTGCTGGACACGTCGGTGGAGGAGGGGTCCCTCATCATCATTGATGAGGAGCCAGAGGAACTGGAGGAGCAGGAGGACGACCCTCCCCTCCAGTGCGTTGAGGTCACCATCCGCACGGACCCTGGCTCTGAAGCATACGACCCCGCCCTCCCCCTCTTGCCCATCTTCCTGGCTGAAGCCCTTCCCCCTCCCCCTCTTTCCCACTCCCTGCCTTTGGGGGGTTGGGAGTGAGGATTGGGGGGGGGGGGGGGGGGGGGGGGGGGGGGGGGGGGGGGGGGGCCTGGTTTTGGTTGGTGTTGGGGGGTGGGTGCAGGGAGTGCATGCAACCCTTGTGTGCACCCTGCACAGTGGATGAAGTGACCGGCGGCCTCCTAGGAGACCATGAAGCCGGCATGGAGTGCCTCAACGCTACGCTTGTATGCCGACTACTGCTGTCGCCAGTGCGCCCAGCAAAAGGGTTTCACCTGGCAGAACCTCATGGTTCAGCTCATTGTTCAGGGCACCTTTGAACCCTCCACCATCGCCAGCTACTGTGAGGCTGCCGCCCAGGTCCTGGGCTCTGAGCTGGCCAAAGGGCTGGAGAATCAGTGCCTCATCGCCTACAATGAGATTTCCTCCAAGCTCTCTCCAGCCAGCCGGGAACCATCTCTGGTGACTGTGCAGTCCGGAGGACAGGCGAAGACTGAGGCTCCACCTGGATGACAGGCTAGAGGAGGGAGTCCACCTGAACAAGGAGCGACAGCAGGAGGTCCCGGACGGGGACCTCAGTGGACGGAGCTTCGCAACCCGGCGCCTCCTATGGACTTGACTGAAGACTCCTCAGCCACACCTCAGGAGTCCCAGGACAAGGTCCTGGCTTACGAGGAGGTCTCAGAGGAGTATGCGCGGGTGATGTTCGAGCTTTACCACCTGCGAGACTACCTGGACTCCTTGAACCCCGGTTCCGAGGAGCACGCGGAGGTCACCAGACACATGGTGAAGCTGGCGGAAAAAATCGACGCCTTGGAAGCCATGCTGCAGGAGGCTGGCAGAGTAGCCTTTGAGGTGGATCAGGCTTCTCTCTTCCGAGGGGCAGGAGTAACACAGCCCTGCAGCCCAGAGGAACAGCAACCTGCTCTCCTGGCAACCTCTCCTCCCCTTCCACTGGAGGAAGGCCCAGAGTCCATCGCTCTGCGCCAACAGAGAGAGAAAGCGGTTGTTCCTCGCCCACTCGGAACGGTGGCTTCAGGCGGACCAGCGCCTCTACCAGCTGGACTTCCTGGGAGCCCTGGACTTCATGCTGGAGGACAAGCTCTAGTTCCGTGGGAACCTGGACACCTTGCACACCCTCCAGCTCATCGCGACGGACTAACAATGCCTCCTAGGATGGTCTATGGGAACACTCCGATGGGCCTCACAGCTCCCCTCCACAGCTGCAGCGATTGCCGATGGCCATCAGCTACCAGGAAGGGAGTCGCAGTCTTCAGGGCACCTCTCTTGCAGTGGTGCCGTGGCAGTTTGGGCAGGTGGCGCAGAGAGGCAAGATAGGAGCTCCGGTTCCCTTCCCGCCCGATCTCTGGCTGCCTCCCCCTCATCTCTTCTCGCCACCTCCGTCCTACCGTTCCGGGACCCCCAGCCGCCCCTCTTCCCCCACCTCTCGCATGGACCAGAGGGGAAGAGCAAACACGCCTGGCCTTCCTGCCCAGGCCCCCTTTGGATTCCGCCCTCCTCTCTTCGACCCCCCGAGGGCCATTGAGGGGATCCCTGGCCAACCTGCCCTCCCGCCCTTTCCAGCGGTGCCGGAGACCATCCCCTACACGTCTCCGGCAACCCTTCCAGCTCCTGCCACGCCCCAGAGGCCGCCCTCCGGCCTGGGTCCTGCCACAGGAGCCACGCTACCATGGACGAACCCAGTGGGCCTACAGGAACTACAGGCCCCTGCGGGAACAATGGCCACGGCACCCTTTGGTCATCCAGCTCCTCCTCCCCCCTCATCAGCCCCTTCCAGGGATGCCTCTATGGCAACCGCAGCCCCCGCCGATGCATCCATGGTGTCTGCCATGTCCACCGCCGGTGCCTTGGAGGGCGCAGAGGCCCTGGATGCCACCATGCGCTCGGTGGAGGAGGAGCGAGAACTGGAGCAGGGAAGGAGAAGACGTGCCTGCTCTGCTTCCACTCCAGGAGCCGAGGAGGCACCCTCCGTCGTCAACTCTTTGGAGAGCCCCCCGCTGTCCCCCCTCTGACCTGGCACAACGGTGTCAAGACACGTTCCATGAGCTAGGTATTGACAGGCAGGAGGATGGGCTGGGGGGGGGGGGTGGGGGCGGACGGCTGGCCGGCGGCACCGCCTCGCAGGAGCCCTGGCAGGAAGCCGGACCAGTTGCTACTGGGTCAGGCCGGGGACTTTCTGGAGCAGGATGGGAGCAGGACCCTTTCATGCCGGTGCGAGCTATGCCCCATCATCGAGCCTCGGTCCCTCCGCGTCAGCTCCAGACAGACATGGACGCCCTCGCCGCACGCCTCCGCGCCACTTCCATCAGCGGAGCGGAACAACTCCGTCCCCTGCAACCTCTGCCCCCTCCTCAAAACACACTCTCTCCTACTCCGCAGCTGGGAGGAGGAGGGATGGAGTTGGGGAATGAAAGAGGTCTGCAGGACCCCTGGCAGGCCGCGGCTACAAATGCGGTGGCAACAAGACAGTCGCTGCAGTACCAGATGATGACGCAGCATGAGCAGGCCCAAGGACAGGGCCGCCTGATCAGCAGATGCCAGGACGAAGCCGAGCTGGACAACTTCGTACAGCAGCTCAGGAATCAAGTCCCCCTCCAACAACCCTCCGGCTTCACGCCTCCGGCCCCTGTCCACAATCCCTACCAGACACCCATCGCTCTGCCTGGCAGGGCAGGCACAGTCGGAGCCGGACTCTTTGGGTCTCCGCAACACCCTCCTCCACCCAGCGCCTCATCATCCTCTCCGAGCAGAAGATCCTAGGTGGACCTCTTTGCCCGTCCCTCACCCAACTCCAGATCTGCACCTCAACATCCACAAGGAGGCAACAAACCGACCATGACAGTGAATTTGGTTTCACTGGAAGGTAGTGGAGGAGGGCAGGGAAGTGGAGGAGGGCAGGGAACTGGAGAGGGGACCAGCATGGCGCCGCCCCCTCAGTCCCAGCAGACCTCCGGCCAGAGCAATGGGAACCAGCATGGCAACCCAGGCCAGGTCTCCTTGGACAGCCTCATGAAAGGCGTGGAGAGCGTGGTGGACCGCATCGCCCTCAAGCTCGGCGCCGCCAGCCTCAGGGACCTCCCTCCGCTCGAGCTTTCACTCTTTTCTGGGGACTACATCCAATACCCCACCTGGAAGCAGCATTGGAAGCTCTGGATCGATCAGCGAGTGGAGGATCCGGCAACGCGGATGATCTACCTCTCCAAGGCCCTGAAGGGCTCAGCCGCCGAGAAGATCAAGTCCTTCCAGAGCATGGAAGGCAGCTACAAACAGGCGATGAAGGTGTTAGAGGATGCCTATAACAATCTAACGGCGCACGTGCAGGAGGCCCTGGCCTCCATCCAATCGCTTCCCGGGGTGGACTTCAAGGGGCTGGAGTCCTTCCGGGACAAGCTTCGGAACCTCTACCTCTTCTTGTCCCAGCAGTGCAAGATGGAAGAAGCACAGCTGCAGTTCCTGGTCAGTGTGACCATGAAGAAGTTGAGCAACAGGGTGGCGAGCTCTGTCGCCAAGAAGTTGACCAACCAGGGTCTACTCTCTCACCAGGTCACCCTGTTTGACCTCATCCAGGTGCTCAACAAGGAAGTGGAGGCACAGCGCAACAAGAGCGCGCTTCTGCAAGCGACAACTTTGGAAACATCCGCGGCCTCCAACTCGTCCTCCTCCTCCGCCCACCCCAAGCAGCCGTCCAAGAAGCAGCTCTATGCCACCCCCTCCATCCTTCCTGTCTCCATCTCTCAGCAGAAAGACGGCGGCAAGAGCTCCGGCGGCAAACAGGAGCAGTCCTGTTCCATCTGCATGCGGAGGCATAAACCGGTGGACTGCGACCAGTATAAAAGCGCCAAACAGCGCAAAGACCAGGTCGCCAAGTATGATTGCTGCTACCGCTGCTTAGCGAAGGGGCACATGGTGTCACAGTGCCGCAGCCCCTACAATTGCAGCCACTGCAACAGCTCGAGTCACCATTCCTCCCTCTGCTACTCCGCCTACCCTGACTCCTCGCCCGCCGGCAGGCAGCAGGGTACCCAACATCGACCGCAGCAACAGCGCCAGTCGCAAGGGAAGCAGCAGAAGAAGCCTCACCCTTCTTCCTCTTGCTCATCCTCCTCCCAGCACAAACCTCCTAAGAAGGATGCCTGGCAGAAGGAGGGCAAGAAAGGAGGGACGAGACCTGGAGGTGGTTCTTTGCTACTGATGGCGATGACGACGATGACGGACTCAGTCTACAGCCACTCCGACTCCCTCAACAACTGCAACGAAGCCATCGTTCTCCGCTTCCATGCCGAGGTGGCCTCTTCACCCATCCAGGACAGCCCCGTCTCCGAGACTGTGAACTGCCTCCTGGACACGGGCTCCCATATCACCTGCATCGAGAAACACACTGCTGAGCTTCTCGGACTGCCAGTGGTAGGAGAGGAGGTGGTGAATGTGGGAGTCTTCGGAGAGTCTCTGCGCCAGCTGAGACGGATGGCCATCGTCAGCCTGCACCTTCACACCGCCAATGGCTTCTCCATGGAGCTCAAGGCTAGAGTGCTGGAGGACATCTGCCCGCCAGTGAAGATGCTCCCGTCGCTCTCTCCGGACGAGTGGGAGGCGATTGCTGTGGAGTTCCCGGGCATCGAGAACATGCCGCCCAAATTGGGCCCCGCCTACATGCCAGTGCACCTGCTCATCGGCCTGGACATCGGCGGCCTCATCCTGGGCAAGATGAACCGGGAGGCCGACATCTCGCCTCTCCTCTCCGTCAACAACACCCCCATCGGCCAGCTTCTCATCGGAGCACCTCAGCTGGAGGTTATGCTCTCGCAGAAGCAGAAGAAGGAAGCCACCATGATGGTGAACACGAGCGTGAGCAGCAAGCTCAAGGAACTCTACACCCTAGAGTCCGAGGGGCTCACGGAGGACGAGATCCAGGAGGATGCCTGCGCCGCGGCCCTGCAGCGATTCAAGGAAGACCTGCAGCACAAGAGCGGAGGACGCTTCATGGCCCCCTTTCCCTTCAAGGACGGCAGGTTTCCTGAAGGCGCAAGGGATGGCAAGAACGAGGCCCTCAACTGCCTCCACAGCCTCTGTCGGAAGCTCGACAAGCAGACCGACCTGCGAAAGGCCTTCCACCTCTCCATCCAGCAGATGGTGGAGGCCGGCTACACCGAGGAAGTGCCTCTGGAGGAGGTGGAGTGCCAGGATCGGCAGGTCTTCTACCTCCCGTGCTTCCCGGTGGAGAAGTCAACGTCGCAGCACACAAAGTGCCGCCCAGTCCTGGACCCGACAGCCCGAGTCCTCCCCAACATGACCTTCAACAACCTGCTGGAGACAGGGCCGCAGCTTCTGGGCTCCCTGATGGGCATTCTCCTCCACTACCATTTCTCTGAGATCCTGGTGGTGGGGGAATCCGCGTCACTTGACAACAAAATGCACTTTGGTGTCATACGATGTTGAAAACGTTATGTGACAACCATTTTTCGTTGTCATATGCATAGGGTAAATAGACTTCATGACATCAAAAAACGTCCTTTGACAACAGAAAATAACCACGCGACAACATTTTGTGTCAAGTGGTGAAATCGACATATGACAACCAGAAAAACCTGTTGTCATTGGAAAGTCACATGACAACCATTTTTCTGTTGTCATGGCTTCAAGTTGTCATGTAGTACTTTTGCTGGTGTCATACGTTGTGGGCATTTTGCAAGACCACATGACAACAGCATGTTAGAGCACACACTGGGCATGTATGCAGGGGGGGGGAGTACACAGTGAGTATGGCTGAGTTTGCTGGGTATGGGTCATTATTCAAATGCATGCCATTTGGAGCATCTCTTAGCAGGCATGGGCTACGGTAGAGATTGACACCCAGAAACATTGCAGAAAAGAAGGGCTGCAGCGTTACTATCAGGATGGATGAGGAGGGCGTGTGCCTGCAAGGCCCCACTCGCAGCCACACCTGCGGCCCCCCCCAAGGACTACTCTCACGCCAAGAATCTTCAGCCCAGTCCACCTATCACTCCTCCCATAACTCCTCCCGAATCATCTCCCAAATCTTTCAAACAGCTCCTCTAGATTGGCTCTGCAGTTTGGCTTTCTAGTCTTCTTCAGCTGTGATAGCTGTCTTTTCCTATAGTTGGCTTCTGCCCTTTACTTGTTGCGTTGAAGACCCTCTCCTTATAAAATGGATTTGGGAATTTCTGTTGTCAAGTAGCACCCAACCCCTAGGCAAAGCGTCAGTTGACAACCGCCTAAGAAATTACAACTATTTCAATCCTAAGCCTCCTAAGCCTAACTGAAACAGGCCAAGAACAAGTAAATGAGAAATGGACGAACCTTAGTGGCTGCAAAGTGAAGTATGAGGAGAAGAAGAGGCTCTTGAGGGCTGATGGAGCTGTACGGTTGCGCTGGCCCAGGCAGAAAGAGCCACTGATGTAGGAGATAGGAGGCAGATGGCCCAACAAGGTGCCACAATGCGGGGCCCCTATCCAAGGCCATTACATGCCTCCTCCACTGCCTCCCCCTCCAACTTTCACGCCCATCAATCATCCCCTCTAATACCGCCACACCTATCCCCCTCCTCCCCCTCCTGCCCCTCCCTCCTATGCATCCCTCACAAACATTCCCTATGCCGCCTTCCCTCCTACTGCCTCCAGCGGTTGTCATGCGTCGCTGGCTGGTTGAGCAGCACCATAATCCATCAATTTCCAGGCTGAGCAGCACAAAATTCCAACATTTTCATCAAAGAATCACCAAGAAGGCAAATCTGGCGGTTGTCATGCGACGCTGACACAAATCCCACATGACAACGCCATGACAACAGGTTGTCGTGTGGTAATTTTCCTGCTGGCATATGCCGCCTGCAATAACGTCACATGACAGCAAGCAGCATTCCCGTTTTTGCTGTCATACGTCGTTTTTGCGACGTGTGACAACCAAATTCGGAGGGCATTATGACAACATGTCAGGTGGTAAAAATGACAAATGACAACATTTTGGCCTGTTGTCGTATGGTAATTTTAATGACAACGATTGGGCACCCCCCCTGCCCAATCGTTGTCATGTGACGTTGCAAATGTTGTCAAGTGACGTAGAGCTGTGGTGGGGGACCTGGAGAAGGCATTTCTCCAGATACTGCTGCTCCCTGAGCACAAGGACCTTGCCCAGTTCATCTGGCTCTGGGACCCCACGCAGCCCCCATCGTTCGAGAACTATGCTTACCTGAGACTCACTTGTGTAGGTTTTGGGTTTAAAAGCAGTCCCACAGTCCTTCAGGTGGTGATCAACTCATTCCTGGAGGAGGAAGGATCAGAACTGGCCAAGGAGATCCAGTCCCTGATCTACGTCGATAACATCGCCTTCAGCGCCTCAAACGTCACCGAGGCGATGAAGAAGAAGCGGGAGGTGGTGGCCATCTTTGACGCCGCCAAGATGAACCTCCGCGAGTTTGTCAGCAACAGCGAGGTGTTCAACACCAGCCTCTCCGAGGAGGAGAAGGGGAAGATGGAAGGCGTGAAGGTGCTCGGCATCGGCTGGGACATCGTCCTAGACGCCTTCTACGTCGGCCAAACTGACATCAACTTCCCCCTCTGGCCTTGCACCAAAAGGACGGTGATTAAGACCTTCGCCCGTCGCTTCGACCCGCACAGGCTCCACTCTCCAATCATCATCCTTGCCAAGCTCCTCTTCAGTCAAATCCAGGCCGACGGATACGACTGGGATGAAGCTGTCGCCGCATTGTACAAGGACTGGTGGAAGGAGACGCTTGAGGACATGGAAGGGCTGCCCTCAGTGAAGATCCAGAGAAGGGCGGCCTGGTCTCCGACGTCCAAGATCTGGTTGCTGGCCTTCGCGGACGCGAGCGGCAAGGCGCACGGCTGCTGCTGCTACGCCTACTCCTTTGCCTCCACCGCCTCCAGACCCATCCCCATCAGCATCCTTGACGAGCGCGGCAACTGTCAGGAGATCAGCAGTGGCGCCTACTGCACTCTGCTCATCTCCAAAGCCTCTCCTAATCCAGGACGCCTGGAAGACATGTCCAAGCTAGAGCTGTTGGCAGTGGAGAAGGTGGTGAAGCTGCTCCGCTTCATGGAGAAGCAGCTGCCAAGCTCCATCGGCGTGGTGGAGAAGCGCGTCTACACAGACAGCATGATCGCTCTCCAGCAGATCCATCTCGGCCGCGGGCCCACGACCTACGTGAACAACCACATCAACACCATCCGGAGCCTGCAGGAGTCCATCCACTTCTCTCTCCATCACGTCAGGAGCAAGGACAACCCCGCCGACCTCGCCTCCAGAGGGCCGCTTTGCATAGTCATGAGAGGGACAACTTCTCCTCTGGTTCTACGGACCAGTGGGCGAGGAGAGGCTGCATTCCCCAATTGGGACCCTCCTACGACAAGGAGCGGATGGTCCTCTGGACTGGAAGCAGGAGGAGAAGAGCGGACCCGAGAAAGGTGAACTTCGGAACTGGGAGGCCGGCCCTTCACATAGGGAGAGATCGAGGGAGGCGCTACCCTTGCGAGTAAGTACGGAGAGGGAGGAAGGCCAAAGGACTGCCATCCAGGAGCGGCGGTGACGGGGACAAAAGGAGGCCTCGGAAGAGCTCTGGTCCACCTCCAGATGAAGGCAAACCCATCATCTCCATCCTCCAGAAGAAGAAAGGCCGCTGCCGATGGGGAGGTGAAATGGTCTGCGACCTGGACTTGTCCTGGAGAGGGACTCTCCGCTGCGGCGCCTGGCTATGAACGTCTCTGTAACGCAAACACCCCCTGCTACTTCCTAATGATCACCCCTTCACAGTCCTCCTAGTCCTCCACTTCCACAAACTGGAGGACACTGAAGGGAGAGGAAGAGGGCTGAAGGCTGGATACATCGGCGATCCGAAAGATAGTTCATCGACTTGAGCGCTGAGAAGGTTGAGGCGATCTCTCTCCCCAATTCCGCCCGTACCCTGCTCTGCGCTGCTGCTACGCCTACTCCTTTGCCTCCACCGCCTCCAGACCCGTCCCCATCAGCATCCTTGACAGAAGTATCGCTCTCAGCAGATCCATCTGGGCGGGACGCCTACGTGAAAACCACATAACACCATCGGACTCAGGAGATCCACTCTCTCTCCATCACGTAGGAGAAGGACCCCGCTGCTCGCCTCAGAGGCGTTTAGAATAAGGGAATCTGCCTCTGGTTACGGCAGTGGAAAGGAGAGGTCCCATTGGGCCTCCTACGCACAAGGAGACGGTCCGGATGAAGAGGAGGAGAGAGGCGAAAATGGTGAACTGGAAATGGGGGTCCACTAGGGAGAGGGGGAGGCTCTGCGAGAAGACGGAGAGGGAGGAGGAAAGGACTCCCAATAGGAAGGGGGGGGAAAAAAGGAGGTTGGAAGAGTGACTCCAGATGAAGGCCTAAAACCCATCATCTCCGCCTCAGAAGAAGAAAGGCCGGCGACGGCGGAGGTGAACATGCTGAGATGTAGGAGAGCGGACTTCTCCTGTGATGTTTCCCAAACCTGTTTCGTCCGTCCCATGTTGACGAGGCGGGCGGAAGGGAGGCCGGGATCAGTCTGTCTATTTTCCCCAAGATGCCCTAACCTGTTCCGCTCTCCTTCCCGGCTCTTCCGGGCCTCTTCCGGTGACCTACGAAAGAGAATCTCGCTATGTTCCTGCTGTTACACCACAGCGTTTGGTAAAGCAGAGAGCTCGTTAGCTTATCTGTACTTCGACCGACCACCTCTACAATGCTACTACAACGCCCAGCACCACTTCCGCCAACTTCCGCCACTTCCGGACCAACATCCGCTTCCGCCACAACCTCCGGCCTTTGGACATCGCCGCCTTCCACCGCCAGCGATCGAGTCCAAAGCCCCAGTCACCGATCTACAGAGCCAGGACAGCGAATCGAGCCCAGCCTGCAAAGCTGCACTTCGCTTCGCTGCCCGACAGGACACCCTGCAGCCCCAGAGCTTCACTCAGCCAGAGCCGGCCCAGTGAACTTCTATGCGACAGCAACTGCGACTACGCTGCATGGAATTGAAAATTGACTTCCAAGTCTCTTTTTCAATATCCGTTCTTCACCAGCAACATCGCAGCGCCGAGTTTCCAGACATCACGCCATCCTTTGGCGGTAAACAGGAAACCCCCGACGCCGAGTTTCCAGCCATCATCCATCACGCCATCTTCGGCGTAAACAGGAAACTCCGACACGTCACACGGCACACTTGCTACCGTAATCCGCTGCCACGAAGGGTCTTGAAGCGAACTGAAAAGTTCTCTTCAAAATAGCATCTACCTTCGATGATTTCATTTTATCCTTGCGGATTTTATGAAATCATTGACCGCCGACGATCAAGACAACAATCGACTTCGCTTCAGAGCATTGAAAATTAACTGAAAAGTTTCTTTTCATTGCTGACGTCATCAGCGTCGTCTCCAGAATTTCATCATCCTGAAAAGGATTTTGAATTTCTCTCCAGCTGCCAGCTACTAGCATCGATCCGCCTTCGATGCCAGCCTTTGAAATTGGCCGTTGTCAATTATCAAAGAGCTTCGCTGCCAGCCACAGTCAACGTCGGCACAGACTCAACTCTGCTTGGGCATCGAAAACTTACTGCAAAGTTGTTTTCATGCTGGCTCTACAAGCATCGTCGATCGCAATTTCATTATCCTTGGACGGATCTTGAAATTGTCTGCAGCCAAGAGCGACCGCGTATTTTCGCTGCCAAAGTTGAAAATTGGCTCCGATCAGTTTTCAACTCCTGGCCTCTGCTGCAACCGAGCCGGCCAACCAGACCAGCTATCCAGCAAGCAACGTCTACGCTGCTAGAGTTTTGGAACCGTCTCTGACCAGTCCAAAACTCCCTGCTACCTGCTGCAATCGCCGGCCAGCCTGTTTATAAATCTTGGCGGATTTATAAACGATCGAGCATCGCTGAAGAAAAGATGGGCCGAACCTCAGAGTCAAAATGCCGTCTTTCAACGTCGCATTATTTACTGATCTTTATGATCATGTAAATTAGAAAAGCAACGGCGAAAGATAAGGAGCAAAGAGACTCATCAACGGCTTCCCTTTTCTACGTGGACGACTACGGGAGCAGACCCCGCTCAGTGGACTGCTTGCACTGCCACTGCTACGGCCTCCCGATGTCCTGCGTCTTCAGCCTGTTCACCTGCGGCCAGAAGGACCTCCTCATGGGCAACGCCCTCCACAAACACTTCGACTGCGTCCGCCTCTAATACGGCGCTTTCGAAGCGTATTCAAGGGACACGCCCTGCCCTCCTTCTGCCCGCCATGGAAGAAAGCGCCAACACTGGACAAAGTCCGCCGCTTTCGCTACGGCTTCCTGGAGCACTCCAACTGCGTCCAGATCTTCATGGACTGCAAACAGCGCGGCACGCTGAACGGCATGAACTGCGGCTTCTGCCACTTCCTGCTCTACAGCGGCCACACTGCCTAGCTCTAGGACTCCGTTCCGATCGTCGCCCACTACGGCTTGCTGCCCGTGCTCTGCTCCAGCATCAAGCCGGCCGAGTCCAGCGTCTACGCCTTCTTCAACCCCGGCAACTACATGGCCTTCTTCGTCGCCATGAAGCCCTGCCCCTTGGAAGACGCCTCCAATCAGTTTCTCAGCAAGGCCTCAAACTCACCCCCTCTTCACTGCCCATAGAGGTCGGTGGTGTACAAGGCCTACGGAAACCTGAGCGGCTTCCACAACCACTTCTGCAACTTCATGCCCGCGTTCGCCGTCATGCAGTTCGCCCCCTGGAAGACGTCCTCCGCAGATCTTTCAGATCTCCTGCCCTACACCTCCCCTCCCCTCACTCTGCCCAGCAGTAAGAGGTCGGTGGTGTACAAGGCCAACGGCTACCTGGACGGCTTCCTGACTGGCCTCTGCCAGTACGCCGGCGACTGGGCCAACTTCAATCCCATCGCCGCCTTCTAGACTTTGCACTATCTGGGAAGATATGCAAATTCTATCTACGCTTCTTTCGACAGCTCCAAAATGGGCAAGAAAAGTAAACTTAAGGTTTACGCAATTCAAAGAGCCTATTTTGGGGCGGCGTTCTGGAGCGCGGCCGAGCTCCTCCGCCTCAGCTCCGCCCACTCTCTGCCCAGCCACAATGCCTCTTTTGGCTGGCCCAGTGAGAGCAGCTTCTTAGGACTTCAGCTCAGTACGGCGAAGAATGCAAGAAACTACGCTGCCACGCCTTCGCATCTGCTCACTGTCATCCCGAGCTGCGTTCGATTCTATCATCGCAGCTACTGAGCAATTGCTTAGTGTCATCCCGAGCAGCGTCGTTTTCTACCTCTGTCAACCCGAGCGAAAGGACATTGTCATCCCGAGCTGCGTTCTTTTCGCATCTCAGACAGTGACCGTCTTTGCTCTGCGTCATCCCGAGCTGCGGAAAATCATCGCAGACAGATAGAGAGTGACCAGCGTCTGTCATCCCGAGCTGCGTCAAACTTCGCCGATGTCAACCCGAGCAAATTGGCCCTGTCATCCCGAGCTGCGTTCACTTCTTCGCAGCTCTACAGCTACAATTTGCTCCGCGTCATCCCGAGCTGAACCAGTCCAAGACACTGTCAACCCGAGCAAACAGTCTCCTGTCATCCCGAGCTGCGTCCTTTCTCCTCGCAGCAACAGTAGAGACAATTTGCTCAGTGTCATCCCGAGCTGCGGCAAGTTGAGATGACTGTCATCCCGAGCTGCGTCATTCAACGCGCCTCTCAGAACAGCCTCAATAAACGTCGCCAGAAGCGAGCAGAAAGTGATACTTTCTGAAACAGACGGCCATTGGCCCATCTTCGATGCCTCAAAAAGCCTACTACAAAGGCTTTCCGCAATCCCCCAAGCGGCCCAGCCTCAACCAGAAGCCCGTGCACTGCTTCTCCTACATGGCCGCCATTCACAACGTCCGCGTCCCCTACACCTCCCTACCCCCCTCCAACCTCAATTGCGATAGGCTTTTAAGCTCGCCTCGCTTAAAACTCAGCCTTTCGCATCAACGGCGAATGCGTCCCTCTTCTGCCTTAGTTGGCCTATGTCGCCTAGGCTCCGCTCACGGGGCAAGAATCGCCTTGCCCACTCACTTCTCCGCCGCCGGCCGAGAGGGAAGAGTACCCTGAACGGGAACCTGGACGGATTGGCCAAGACCGAGCTGATCATCGGCCAGAAGAGCAGCGTTCGCATCGTCGCCATCAACGTCATCAATAATGACACCTCAAACCTCCCCCTCCAACCCTCATCTAGATGAAAGGCGAAGTGAGCTTCTACTACCGCCGCTACAAGACTCTCGTCTATCTCAGCGACGGCGTATCAGCGGATCTTCAATCTACCTCCCTTCATCTGGAGCCCCAACAATGAGAGGCTAATCAAACATGGCCTAATAAGAGCTGCGCTTCTCCAAGGCCTCCAGACTCGCCTGGCGCCGCTTGGACAGCGCAGAGAAGAACGCCCACTCCCACACCTCAAACTCCCTCTTCAATCCCTATCTGGACGGAAGGCGAAGACTAGCTTCTTCTAGCGCCGCTTCGAGATCATCGTATTTCGCAGCGCCGACGCATCTGCAAGTCTTCCTAACACCCTACCTATACCTTCCAGCCCCACACCCCATAGCTGAGACAGGCCAAGATTGGCCGCCCGTTCGCGCAGAGCTCATCCAGCCAGCGCCTCTCAGACAACAGACTGTTGAAGACTAGCGTCTACTACCGCGGCTTCGAGATCATCGCATTTCGCGGCGCCGGCGTACCTGCCAGTCTTCACGGCACCTCAACTCTCTACCACAGCCTCCCAACCTGGGCCAGTCAAGATTGGCCTCAAAAGCGCTTCACTCGGCCAAGCTTCACAAGCTGGCCATCTCCGGGATGCAGAGCTTATCCAGCCAGCAATTCTCGGACAGCGCACAGACGGACGCCGACATTCTCTCATAACCCCTATCATCCTGCCCATCTATACCTCCAAGCCTCCCTTTGCGGAGTGAGAGAACCGCCTCAACTACTCCTGCAAACGCCGCCTGGACAGCGTACAGATGGACACCGACGGACCTTCTACGTCTCCCATCACCTACACCCTTCCATCATTACAACCCCTCAAACACTGTTCCAATTCGATTGGGCCAAGGACGCCTAGCTGAACGCCTGGAGCTTCTAGCGCCTCTGCGACAAGCACAGCCTCAATCAGCCCTGCCTTGGCGTCGGACAGATGAACAGTTCCGATTGCGCACCTTCATTCCTACCCCTTGGCCTCCCCTCTAGAGGCTTGGAATGGAGCGGCATCGACAAGAGCGCCTCCAAGAATCCGCCGTCTCTGGCATGAAAACAGGGCCAGATCGCCTCTGGAAGTCATCAGCCCGCCTTTCAAGCCAGCGCCGAACGGGAACATTAAAGTTTAACTTTAATGAAATATTCGGCGGAAATTCGACGCTTCTATTATCCTAAAACGGATAAAAGAAGAAGTCTCAAGAACTTCGGTTCTACGGCGTCTAAGTGAGATTTGCCGGCCTTCTGAACGGCGCAAATCTGCATGGACTGCGGCTTCAAGGCCTTCGCCTACGGCTTCGGCTCCGGCTTCCTGGCCTCCGCCTCCCACCAGACGCCCATTGACTGCCACTCATTCCCAGTCAATCAATTGATTGCCCCGAATGACGCGTCAATGCCCATCAACGGCCAACACATTTCCTCCTAGCTCCTTGCTATAAAGGATTGAAATGCGCTTGGCACGGGCCTCCGGCCAACCTCTACTCGGCCTTGTTCATCAAGCGCGGCGACATCTGGATCGCTTTCAACTGCATCGTGAACAAAGCACAGGCCTTCGGCCACTCTACGACGGCCTGAATCGGCAGGCACAGGCCTTCGGCCACCCTACTACGGCCTGAATCGGCAGGCACAGGCCTCCGGCCACTAGGAGCTCACCCTGTCCCTGCACTTCCGTTCCAGCAGCCTTCCTCTGTGGACTCCGACTGCGGACGAAAAGTGTCAAACAGCCACGACTCCTTCCAGTCAAACTGTCCCTGCAGTTCCCCTTCAGCAGCCTTCTTCTGAGCAACCTCGCTCTTTGGACTCCGACTGCGAGTGGGAATTGGCAAACAGCGTGACTCAATCCTCAAGGGTCAACCTCTTCAGCTCTAGCAGCCTTCCTCTGAGCACCTTCGCTCCTTGGACTCCGACTGCAGACCTGAGAAAGACCCACGACGCGGCATCCGACCTTCGCATTTCTCTCACAGCAGCCTTCCCTTATGGACTGAACTGCAATCGCTAGCAGCCTTCCTCTGTGGACTCCGACTGCGGTTTGAACCGTGAACTCAGATGCACTGCGGAAAGCCCCGCCTAAGAGCTACTAGGAGCCAGCGGGCAACAACTACTCGGCTCTTGCTACTCAATCCGTCGCCCTTATGGGGGGGAGGCGGAGCGACTGCAAGAGCATGCCCTGCCCACCCTCTCCCGCATTGCTGAGGAAGCGGGAGAGAAGCAGGTTACACGTTGGGGGGCGGCCGACCTGGGAGCGGCTGCCACGTGAGGGAGCTGGCAAAGCACCCTCGTTCTTACTCACTTCGGGCAGAAGGCCCAAACTGTTACTCTGCAAGGCCTAAAACGCCTGTAGCCACCTCGAGCCGTCGACGGATGGGAGGAGGATGCAGAGGAGAGCGAATTTGTCTTACGGGACTCTGGGCTGACGAGCACAGAATTCGCGACCGCGCAGGCCTACTAGGAGGCAAATGACAGCGCCCAGCCTACACGGAAGCTGGTATCAAACGCGGGAAGGAGTACGGAACACAAAACCCTCAGCCTCCGTCGAACTCCGCAGGGGATGATTCGACAAGCGCAGACTACTAGGAGTCTGCTTAGCAGCCAATTTGGTGGCTGATCTCGTCAGTGCGGGCCATTAGGAGCCCGCCTTGCAGCCGAACTGGCGGCTGACTGGACGAGCGCAGACTACCAGGAGTCTGCTTCGCAGCCGACTACGCGGCTGATCTCGTCAGTGCGGGCCAGTAGGAGCCCGCCTTGCAGCCGAACTGGCGGCTGACTGGACGAGCGCAGACTACTAGGAGTCTGCTTCGCAGCCGACTACGCGGCTGATCTCGTCAGTGCGGGCCATTAGGAGCCCGCCTTGCAGCCGAACTGACGGCTGACTGGACGAGTGCAGACTACTAGGAGTCTGCTTAGCAGCCGACTAGGCGGCTGATTCGACGAATGCGGACTACTACCAATCCGCTTCACAGCCAATGGCGGCTGACTTCGATGAGCGCGGACTACTACTACCTTCCGCTTCGCAGCCAAACAAGTGGCTGATTCTAGCAGCACGGACTACTGCGAATCTGCTTAGCAGCCAAACTGGCGGCTGATTCGAGTAGAGTGGACGAGAAATCATCCGCTACGAACACCGATACCGACTGCTTCAAGAACAAACTCATCGCAAGGATACTGGAGTGCTGCACTGCTCCTGCTTCAAATGGTTCGTGGAGTGGCCGGCGGCGGATTTCAGCTAACAAGAGGCGGCTAAAAACCGCCACGCCAATTTGCCGCCTACACAAGCCATCCGCCTACTATTTGTCACCGGGCAAAAACAGCCCCTCAGCAGGCCCTCCTACGCTGCACACTCCACCCCCCTCAGCGCGCCACACACACACACACACCTCCCTGCAAAAACACCCCCGCTCCAGCCGGCCAAGACCCGCTCCCCCAGTCTTCGCAAGAAGGGTGGCAAGAAGAGAGGGTGGACTAATTGCCCCCCTCTCTCTCTCTCTCTCTCTCCTCCGCGGGCCTACGTTTTTTGGACGCAAGCGCTGAAAAAGCGGCCCCCGGAGAGCGCAAACAAGGGAGATTAATGACTCTCCTTACAACCACACCCTACACCCTGCGCTTCTCTCCAGAAAAAGCGGCCTCTGGGGGATAGCAAGTGCGGACGACAGATGACTCCGCCCTGCCACCACCCCCCCATCCGCCTTTCGCCCCCCTCACAGAGAGGGCTTCCAAACACTGACGCTCATTTGTCAGCCCTAATCGCCCCAGCGCCTCTGGAGCCAGGATCGTTAACGATCCCCCTTTCTCCACCTAATGGCCCCCTCCATCAACTTTACACACCCTTCTTCCACACGCACCGGCTGAGCGCGCACAGGGAGCTCCTTTCGACACCTAATGGTGATAAATGAAGCCGAAG
The DNA here is from genome assembly GCA_030248095.1 of Ptycholaimellus sp. GST1_10. NCBI lineage: Eukaryota > Metazoa > Nematoda > Chromadorea > Chromadorida > Chromadoridae > Ptycholaimellus > Ptycholaimellus sp. GST1_10. The sequence goes on along the minus strand of JASANA010010583.1, from coordinate 88,128 downwards.
TTTTTCCGCCAGCGCTTCACAGAGACAGGCCTCTGCCAAGCCTGCTTTGGCCTCCACACACAGGAGCTTGGAAATTCTTCCCCCGCTTCTCCACACTATCACCATCTTCCAACCACTATGGCCCCGCCTCCGCTGCGGGGGGAGGATCGGAGGTACCCAGCCTCAACCTTCCCAACCTCAGCCAGCCACTCCTCCAGCCGCAGCCACCCCCTTGGCCAAGTCCCCTCATCAGCGCCCCTCACTTCCCACTCACCCTCAGAAGCCTGGCAGAGCCAAGTTCTGAGCCCCAACTCCAACTCCCCAGCGACTATCCACTGCTGTTGCCGTTGGCCTCCACGCTCTAGTAGCCCATCGTCAACGGCCTCTAGTCCCCTTCATCGGCCCCTGACACATTTCTCTCCGAGGAATATGTCCGTCGACGTTTTATCCGTCGACACTCTCCCACAGCCGACAGTCGCTATCTCCCACGCCCCTCCAAACCCCTCCCTCAATCTACACTCTTCCCAGGGAGACGAAATAGACGCCACGCCGCACCAAGAGGAGGAGGGAGAGGAAGGAGAGGAGGTAGGAGAGGAAGAGCAGGAAGGAGGGGCCAGCTCTGAGTCGGAGCCGGGAAGGAAGCGAACGCGCTTCTCCGACAAGCCGCCGACCTCGGACGGACAGGAGCACTCCCAGGCCTTTGAGGGAGCAGATGAGCTCCTGGCCTTCCTGGAGGGAGGCAAGGACCCCAAGGAGAAGGGCCAGAAGTCGCAGCGACGCGACCGGCGATCTCCCAGTCGCCGCCGACGGTCGCCAAGGCGAGAGCCCGACTCCTCATCACCGACCAAGGCGGAGGCAGAGCTGCAGGTCCTTTCCCCACTCATCCCTCTATCACCAGCCTATCTGCTGCCGGAGGGAGTCCCAGAAGCTCAGCCTTCAGTGGGGACCGGAATCAACATCTACTGCAGCACGCCTTCGACCAAGCCATCACCGGCCGCTTCGTCTCCGGCGCAGACGGAGTCTTCATCTACGGCCTCGTCCCCAGCGCCATCTGCCCCCAGGGTCACCCTCACTTCACCCCCTCTTCAGGGAGCTCCGCCCTGCAAGCGTCTAGGGATGAGGAAGAGAAGTACGGCCCTGGCTTCACCACCGTCGGCCCCGACAGTACACCGGGTCACCTTCGCTCCACTTCCCCTTCAAGGAGCCCCGACCTCCGGGAATTTCGAAGGGAGGAGGAGAGGAACGGCCCCGCCATCTCAATCGTCGTCGTCACCTTCACCATCGTCAACGTTGGTGGCGCCTAGAGCCATCATTGCTCCTCTTCCTTTCCCTGAAGCCCCAGCCCCAGGGAGTATCGAGAAGAAGAGGAGAGAGGCGGACCCAGGATACCGGAACTCGCGCGCCTACCTGGACACCGGCTCCAGGTTGATCGAAAAGTTGGAGCGCCAATGCGCCAGTCACCTCCAGCGACTCCACTACAAGGACAGCCGCATTCTGGAGCTGGAACGGCAAGTTCAGCGACAGAAAGGCGCCGTCATCGGATCCCGCCTGGAATCCCTCCAAGCACAGAAAGCCCTTTCCTGGGAAAGAAAGTGCCTGGGATTGGAGGCGAAGGTGAAGATGCTGGAGAAGGGCCACGAGGAGTTCCGACAGAAGCTGGTCAACGCCGAGACCGAGAAGGAGCAGGCCATCCAGGAGCGAGGCCAAGCTCAAGCCGCCAGGGACAAGCTCGAGTGCGCGAATCGATCCCTCCAACAGCGGCTGGACAAGATCAAGGGGGACGGCTTCGTCGTCAGCCGGAAGCAGGCCGAGAACCTCCAGGCCGCCTTCGAAGGGCTCCGCCGCATGCGCATGCTGCGAGCGGACATGCAGAGGATCGGCAGACTGGCCAAGTACATGACCGACTCTGTTGACGAGCTACCGGAGGATGGCAAGGCCATTCTGACCGGAGGGAACTCCGAGCGGATGCGGCGACTGGACTCTCAGGGAGCATCATCTTCGTCGACCCGCTCCCGCTCCCGCTCCCGCTCCCGCTCCCGCTCCGGCTCACGCTCTCGCTCACGCTCACGCTCGCCTCCATCGCGAGCCACGCGGAGGGACAGCGCGAGGAAGGAGGAGAGCAACGGACGGCGGTACCGAGCTAAGAGCGTCGCCCACCGCCAGTGGTGATGAAGAAGCCACTGCGGACTTCTGCGACAGCTTCTCTACACCCGCACCATTGCTCTTCCTTGCTCCCCTGTCGCCCCTTGCTGCGATGCGTGCCTTGATGCCCTTCCTTCCTGCCCGCTTTCCCCGTGAGAGTCAGTCGTCAGAGAGAAGCACCAGAGCAAAAGGAGAAACGCAGCTCACAAAGGAGCAACTCACTGACGCACCGTGGGAAGGAATCGGAATCGGAAGAATCGCTCAAGGAAGCGACACATCTCAGCAGCCTGAGACATAAGCAAGGAGGAGAGAGGAAGGAAGCCCGATGCATCTTCAAGAACACAGGAATGCAGCCTGGAATGGAGACATGAGTCTGAGTTCCAAGTCCGCAATTCACGGAAGATCATCTTCAGCCAACCCATCGAAGGCTCTGGATCCAAGCGAGACCCAGACTGAAGAGAAGGCTTGGAGCGGCAATTCCTAGCTTCATCGTCGCCAGCCACAATCGATCAAGCCGGTCGGTCTAGTCCATCTATCGACGACTAGGAGAACCTACCTGGCTTCAATGATGACTAGAAGCGCGTCTTCATGGACAGCTACATGGCAAGGGACAGCAGGAGGGCCTACATGGCCTTAGCAGTGGAGCTCGGGTGCTTCTAGTCCGCCTTCATCGGCTAGACCGCCAGCGCCGCACAGCGTGAGCACAGCGTCTCACCACTTCCCTGCCCTTCCACTTCCTGCCCACAGTCACAGAGCGTTGATCTCTAGAACTTCACTCTGATCTGCCACAACCCCGTTCCTTGCCGACCACAGCATCGGCGCGGAGTAATTCGAATCCAACCCAGCCGTCATCCCTCACGGCTATCAGTCCAAGGCCAAGCTAAGCGACTAGCAGTCCAACCCCAACTAAAGAGCCGTGTGCCAACATCGGCTCCATCAACACTGCGCTCAGCCTCCCGCTTCTTTCAGTGTGAGGTCAGCCTTGGACTGAATCTGTGGGAACCTGGACGGCTTGGCCTACAACTTCTGCTGGGACTACAACAATCTGAAGGTCCCAGCCTAGCTCAACGCCACCGGAGTACTCCTCAGGAGCCGTGCAGACCATCGCTGTTTCATCCTTCAGCTCCTAACAGCGACAGGAACAGGAAATCGGCTACACTCCAACTTACATCAGTAACTGGAGCTTGCCTCTTCCATTCATGGCCGCGCTGCTCAAGATCAGCCGAAGTGGACAAGCAATGGTATTCCACTGCTTTCCTTCCATCACTCCGGGACAAGGCCCACGACACTGCATTGCACCATGATCAGCATCAGCTGATAGTACTCTAGCATCACTTGGCCATCTACTACCGAGACAAGTTATGCCTTCCTTGGTGCAGCAGGACCGACAATCCTTCTCCTCGGCCGCCGGGAAGGGGAAGAGTACCCGACGAGGACCAAAACGGGAAAATGGGAACAGAGGAAGAGTACCCAGAACAAGAATGGAAAGCGAAGCCATGTTACTGCCAGTGGACGTACGGAAGATGAGCGACGTCCCAGCTGGCAGAAGACACAGCCATAGCTCCGGCTCTACTATCCGTTCCTACACTCCCCACCATACACCTGTCGCTTCTGGCCCAATCAGAGCTCCCTCTATCAGCTCAGCTTCGGCCAACACCTTTAGACGACGCGACAGATGACAGCCGAAAAGTGACTACGGAATGACTACAACAGTAGACATTCACTGTACCGACCAGAAGAAGTCGGATGCTACTCGATAGCATCCTCTATCCGCCGGGCGAGCATGGAAAGACTTACTGCCTACTGGAAGCTGCCAGAGTCTCCTGACAGCTAACCCTGGCTCCTCAGGCTCCCAGAGGGTTATTGGAAGCCGACAAGTCTTCTGTTCGCTACCGCCAACGTCTCAAGCCTCTCAACATGACACCGGAGGCGACAGAGACGATTCGCCCCAGCTGGAAACGCCTGTGTCCTTATCTAGTCACTACTAGCTGCTCAGGACCGACCTGCTACAGCTGGTGACCAAGGTCTTCTACTCACGACCACTGGCGACAAAGATCTCCAGTTGGCCACTGCGAAGAGCCCAAATCTCCAGCCGGAGGTCGGGAACTGTAGAGGACACCTGCCGCGACAGAGACCATCGAGGTCTCCTGGCTACCGCCACTGGCTGACAAGACCTCTACAGCCAGTTGACCAGACAGCCAGCATGACACTGGAAGCTGCCAGGGTTCAGACCTACTGCTACTAGAGGCTACCAAAGCTTCTCGATAGTCAACACAGACTCTCAGACTTCCAGCATGCTACAGGAGACTGACAAGTCTTCTATTCACTACCACCGACTTCTCAAGACTCCATCAGAACATCGGAGACCACTGAGACCGCCTAACTCGACAGGAGGATGCTCACGCTCCCAGCCAGTTGATCGAGACTTCTGCCTTCACTACGGACACTGGGAATTGTAAAAACCAGCTACAGACGCCAGAAGTGGCCCAGACTTCCATCTGCTACCATTCGCCGGTCGGGCCTCCCGCCTGGGATTGGAGACGGTCGGAGCCTCCCATCAGCTACACCGATTCACGCCTCCGACCTACTACTGGAGACTGACTGAAGCGAGTGAGTGTAGATGCCACTGCGACAGGGGAGTCCTTGGAGTGCCACTTCATCCAGCCTCAGGACTGCCCTCGGCGCTTTCACGGGCTGATCAAGTTGAGATCAGCTGCCGCCCAGTCCTATTCAACAGAGAAGTCGAGGTCTGCTACTGGACGCTGCTGAAAGCTCGCACATTTCAGCTGACGCCGGAAGAAGCTCCAGACCTTCCTCTGATACACCCAGCGGCTCTGGCCCAGTGCCTCAAGCTGAAGGTCGCCAGGGCTCTCCAGCCGGAACACCGGCCGTTCATGTCCCCAATCTACTGTGGGAGGATGGCGGGGAAAGACGGAGACTGGACGCCACTTCCAACAACCAGCCATCGTCCGAGTGTAACTCCCGTCAATCCTCAAGGACTGACCTCTGGAGGGGAGCGGAGAGCGTGAAGAAACGCTGTTCGTCCGCTCCTCTAACGGACGCCTCGGCCACGGAGGAACTGGCGACCCTCACGGTCCTCACCAGCTCCCGCCGTCGCGCAGATGTCCTAGCGAGCGAAGAGGAAGAAGTCATCTGGACGTCACGTCTGGTCATCTTCCAGGGAACGTCTTCAACAACCCTCACTGAGGAACGGAATGGCACTGGACCGGCATCTCCCAAGGAGCACTCTCTGGGACAGGAGCGAAGAAGCCCGGAAGAAAGAGGATCTTCACACCCTGACAGAGGCTTCCATGGTGAAGAAACGGGACAGAGTATCAGACGGATTCATCATTTCTCCGCCGAGTTAATTTCTGAGTGAGATGAGAAGAAGGGCAACGGAACGCAGTCCGACATCAACGTTCACGGATTCGTCGTCGCCCTCCAGGCCTCATTTCAGGGAAAAGGACGTGAAGACTGATGACAGACGCCCACTCAACTAGCGAGGAAGAAGACCTGAGAGACGCGCACGCCCCTCGCCTGAGTCGGTCACCGCCTCCGCCTCGCCATGGACGTTCCGGTGGATGGTGCTGTTGGGAATGCGATTACGACCAGCGCCACTGAGTTGTCGACAGCATCCACTAGAGCTACACGGCATGGACTGCTACAGCCGGCACCTGCTAACCACTGCTGCTGCTGGTCTGGCAAGCCCCTGTTTGCTGCCACCACTGGCCTGCACAAGTCTTGGGTCGCTGCTGGAACATGTCTACATGAGCCCACGCACCCCTACTGATGTCGCAGGACGTCACCTACTGCTATTTCCTCCAGCCTGCAGCGGGTGCTGTTGAAGAACTCCACCTACTGCTGGCCTCCACCCAACAACTACGCACCAACCCTACACTTTCCACGCTTGCACTCGACTAGAAGCTGCAACAGCACACATATCGCGTACCGGAACAGCAAGACTCTCTACAGCTCCAATAACTATCAGGAGAGTGCTGGAAGCCACGCGCAATCAGAACGGCTCTAGTTGGCTGATTGCCGCTGCCTGACATCGTGCCTCTGGGCCCAATTACGCCTGGAAATCGGTGATAGGCCACCATCGCCACCTAGCCTTAGAGGAACCCTGGCCCGCCATCGTTGCCTGGCCATTTGCACCGCCTAGCCCACAGTCGTCGCCCGACCACCTGCGCTCCTTGGCTCGCAATCACACCAGACCATCAGCACAACAAGGTCATCTGAGATGCCAGGCATGCCACCACTGCCCAGCCACTCGGGCTACCTAGCCACTCGCGTGGAGTGGCCTACATGGCCCAGCCATAGGTGCCACTTGGCTGGCCGTCCAAGCTATTGGCTATCCTCATCATGAGGCCCTGCCACACTACCTAGACAGGAAGATGAGCAGAAATCCTTGGCCTGGCCGGGAGGGATAGGGTACCCAACACTGGATAGGGTACCCGACGAGGAGACCTCAGTCCGCAAGCTGAACCACCGCGTGCCCAGCCCGTGCGGATCAGCGCATGGACGCTGTCACCCAAACTTCTCCCAGGACTCCGCCGTCACCATCACCACATCACTGCCGCCTGCCGCAATCTGCACCGGCCACCGCCACTCGACGATTGACGGCAGTCGGCATGAACACAGCTTGGTGGACTACATCTACTGCGGCCTCTACGCCCTGCCAGACACTTACAACCCCAAGTCTGCTCACCCATGGCCAGAAGGACTACCTCATGGACAGCGTCAACTGAGAGAGAGAGCAAGGCCTGCGAGATTTTCGCCCTCTGACTCACGGAGGAACTCAGCGAGGGATCAAGCTGACACGTCCGATGACGCGGAGGCGAGCGCCGAACGAGTTAACGGAAACACCGGATCGGAGAATCATCCAGGAAGCTCCTCTCACGTTGAGCGACAGAGAATCCGGCTTCTCCATTGATCGGCGCCAGTCACCTCCTATCGAGCATGACCTCTCCAACCGGAGTTTCGGAACCTTCGAATTCCAACCGTCCATCACTGGCCGACCAGTTCAAACAACTTCGACGTAGTGGGTCAACCTAGTAGGGAGACAATGGAACGACGACACGTCCTCCATTACACAGAGGACGAAGTTCGCCCTCCCGGAGTCCAGTCTAGAACAACACCACTTGGAACGACATCCACGAGGGAACCAATGCGCTCTTCTGAAGGATGGAGAGGCTGAGGAAGATAGATCCCGGAAGGCAACGTCGGACATCCACTTCTGATGATCCCTCCCAGAAGAAGGCCCATTGGACCCTCCTGATGTGAGGTCGGAACCGACCAAGAGAACGACGGAGACGACGAGAGGAACAAGTCACAGAGGCATCGTTCAGACAAGGCCCACAGAAACGGAAGGAACACCAGAATTCGGGGTGCAAGGGGAGATGAGATGACACCGAAGAGACGTTCCCTACCAGTCCACCCAGACCACCGGGACTGAACTCGCGCCCGCGACCCCAACGTGACGAGACAGGCTAAAATGGAACCTGTTTGTAGCTGAAAGGTCAACGCTAGTTGGAGACGGTGCGTCTCACTGCCGACGATGGAACAGCTGAGTCTTCCCACACTCACCGAACCAACGTCAAATGGTGCACGTTGCGGAAAGTGCGACCGAGAGGTCGCGTCGATCGACCGAGTCAACTGCAACGACTGTCGGCGCCCTCTGTGCCTAGCCTGCTCTAAGGGGACGCTGGAGCCGATCTTGGGACCGACGGACACTGCCCTGCTCATGAGAGTCTGCCGACAGCTGCTGGGGAACAATTCAGCGATCTATTGCTGTCCAGATTGCACTCACGACCACGTCCCCTCGTGGTGTTCCATAGTGGAACAGCTCGTGGCGCAAGGGATTTTTCATCCGGAGAACTTGGCCAAGCTCCAGCTCTATCACACAAACAGCGAAGGAAACCAACAATTTCTGTCCCTGTGTGACGTGCTCTACCAGGAAGCTTGGTTCCTCCTGGGAGCATTGACTCCAGCTGGTGAGGCTAACATCGGATCCGCTGCGCCCACCACCACGACAGACAGCGACCTCAACGACCATCTTCGGAGGACATCAACACAGCTTCCCGGCCAAGACTATCGCGATGTGAACCAAGTGCGTATGGCCATCGCCTTAATTGAGGACCAGCTGGAACGACTTCCTCCAAGTCACCAAAGTAGGACGACTCTCCAACGTCACCACAGGAGGCTACGTTTCAACAGGAGACAGCTACAAGCCGGAGATCCCCTCACCAATTCCGGCCCCCCAAGTCTAACCGCCGCTGTGCCTCCACGGCTAACACTTGACGAATTGCCGAATGAGACATTGGAATTGATTTTACAATGTCTCGACGGGCACAGTTTGGCTGTCGCTCGTCTCGTGTGCTCCAAGTGGCACCGAGTAGTGGACAGAGCGCCTTGGAGAACCCTATCCAAAGTCCGCTTCCGCTCACTGACGATATCCTCCCGACCCCGAATCGAGGTTCGCCTGGAAAAATTCGTCGATGAAGCTATCCCAGGAGAAGTCGAAGAAGACAGCGAACCCCCATCAAAGAAGTCCCGCCGAGGCTCATCCTCGGCTCCCAAGTCCAACCACTCCGGCGTCCCTCTCCACTCCAACGAACTATCGGGAGAAAAGCGACGAATTTCGAAGCAGAGACGAATGAGCCTGACGAGGGACATCACTGGTTCCATGCTGAGGCTCACCGACACCTTGTCCAAGCCGGAGGAAAGGCGAGGCCTTTTCAACTACTTTCGCCACATAGCGGCGGACAAGTTGGTTCTACGCGGCCTAAGCGGCAGAGGACTGAGGATAATGTTGCTGCTGTTCAAGAAGACGTGCCTCGACAACAAGGTGCTGGCGTTCGAGAGCTGCAGCTTCGAGGGAGTACCCAAGCAGTCGATCTTCAATTTCCTCCAGCCACGGAGGGGTCGCCTGGAGGAGGTCCAACTATCTTCCTGCTACGACATGGACCAGTCTCTGTCCCCGGCCGAGTTCTGGGAAGCCATAGGTCCACTGTCCGGTCCGATCCCCACGGTTCGCCTCAAGGATCATCGTGCTGACTCCCCTTGGATGGATCGATTAGCCTCCGGGATCTTACTACTTCCACAACCCCCATGGATGCTCGATCTGGACGGCATCAATCCCTCGCCCAGGATTGTGTATCAACGCATACGCAACTGGCTCGAAGATGACACGAGAATGGGCACAATATGGGTGGAGTCAAGGCGGAAGTGGGAGCAATCCCGCCACCTTACCGACTCGGAGACCACAACCGCTAGTCCTGCAGTACCCGACGCAGACACTGCCTTGTGTGATGACCTCCGAACAACGTTCGTCGAGACCTACGCACGGAGCCGGGAAGGAAGTTCTACTCCACCGGTCAGAAGGGAGGAGCCCACGACCGAGACTAAACGACAGAACTTCATTGTCAAGATCGACCATGGCCGCGATCTCTGTCTACATCGTTTCGGCCGTAGGGCAGGGATCTACGTGTTGAAACCTGACGGCATCCGGATCCAAGTCGAGATCCACCCGATACTCGAGCGGCACCTTAATGGAGAAGGATACTACTCACGAAGTCGACGTCGGATGGTGCTGAAGAGACCAGACGGAGCTCGTCTCTCACTCCACCTCCAGTTCTAACTGCGCGTGCTGGTGCGGGGCCCGAGCCCTCGGACGTGGAAACAACCGACTACAGACTCACCGAACGATGATCCCCTTCCTATTCCCCGTAGTAGTACTCTGCTTGTAGCTTAGATCCGAGGCCCCGTTCCTCTGCCTGCGCTAGCCTTTGGTGTGATCACTGCTATATATATTTGTCTGTTCCAGTCCCGTACTCCGCGGTTTTTCAATGAAATTGGCTGATTTTTTGCATGAAGGTCCGCCTGGGTGGTATCTCCAGGCCATTTTTGGCGCTTGGCGTAATTTTTTGAATTTCGCCCAAAACTCAATTTTTTGATGTTTCAAAGCACTAAAAATCGTAAATCACTGGTTTTTCCATGAAATTAGCTGAAATTTTGCATGAAAGTCCGTCTAAGTGATGCCTTGGCCCCATTATTAGGGCTTGGAGAAATTTTTTGATTTTCACCCAAAACTCAATTTTTTGATGTTTCAAGGTACAAAAAATCATAAATCAATGGTTTTTCAATGAAATAAGCTGATTTTTGGCAGATGCATCCATCGAGGTAATATCTTGAAGCTGCCAAAAGGAATTTCCAAAAGATTCATTGCTTCTTGATTTATGGCAAAAAACCTAAAATCATGATGTTTCAAAAATTCGAACATCCATAAATCGATGGTTTTTCAATGAAATCTGTTGAATTTTGGCATGTACCTCTGTCAAGGGGATATCTTCAAGTTGAGAAAACAACTTTGTGAAAAATTAATTATTTCTTGATTTATAGTCAAAAACGTAAAATATTGGTGTTTCAAAAATTTGAACATCCATAAATCCCTGGTTTATCAATAAAATGAGCTCAATTTTGGCATGTATGTTTGTTGAGGCTGTGTCTTGAAGCTGTTAAAAGAATTTTCGAAAAATATTTATTAAATATCACTCTATGGCCAAAAACTTCAAATCATAATGTTTCAAGCATTCGAAGAAGCATAAAACCATGGTTTTATAATAAAAATAGCTGAATTTTGCTATGAAGATTCGTCTAGGTGATCCGTCTTATTACTTGGAGCAAAGGCCGCGCATCTTGGCAATAGCCGAGAATACCTTGTTATACATACAACAAAAAATATTTGCAATGAGGAGGATTCGAACCCAGACTTCACAGATCCAGACCAGGCGAACAAACCACTTGACCATACAGCCGCATGCTTTGTTTATCCAATTGGACTATATTAATTAAATACACTTATATCTTTCCTGACCCGTTACTGTTGGCCAATTGAATACCTACTATCGTCCATTGAATAGATGCGGAGGAGGAGAAGAAGGAGAAGGAGAAGGAGTTCGGACAAATGGTTTTCAGCCATTTTCTCTAGAATTCTGCCGTTTTCTGACGATTCCTCGCGAGTTTTGGACAATTTGCAGATGCTCTTTCCAATGCAACAGGAATTAGAACGATTGAAGCTTCCTGTCATGAGCTAGAGCCTTATCAAAATTAAGATCTAGCAATAACCCCAAAAACGTACACCTAGGTTGAAAAGAGGGGCTGGGCGCTGACACTCTGCTAAAGCTCCGTTTGCGCCAGCCCAATATATATATATCTGGTATCATCGGCAGGCCAAATGTGGGACTCTTTTCTCCAAATTTTGTAATTGCCTCGAGCAAAAAGTCAAGGAAATACATCTACTACTAGTGGAATCTGCTGCTTGGACAGTTGCATTTTGTTTTTGGCGCGCAGTTCAGTGTCTCTTTCCATGCGCGCCCAAAAACAAAATGCAGATGACGCAGCAGATTCCACTAGTAGTAGATGTATTTCCTTGACTTTTTGCTCGAGGCAATTACAAAAGTTGGAGAAAAGAGTCCCACATTTGGCCTGCCGATGATACCAGATATTTCTTCCACTTTTAATATAGTATAAAATGTAAAAAAACTAATTTTATATTGTTGGTTATATATTTAATTTGTATTTTATTCGATTTATAAAAAATTATAAATAAAAAAACTTGTTGAAAAAATATAACAAAAAATATTTGAAATTGAAAAATGCAATGTAAACTTATTGGCAACTTATTTTTTTGATAAATTTTCTAGACTTAAACTTAGGCCAATCGATTTTTGGGAAAAAAGAGTTTTATTTTTGGCCTGGCGATGGTACCAGTTGTTTTCCCAACTTTAAACACACAAAAAGAAAAATAAATGCCTGACAAGGATTCGAACCTTCCAATTTCATCCATCTGCCCAAACGCTTACACCACTATACCACTGGTGCATATGACCACTTAATTTAACTGAAGAACTAAATACATGAGGCTCAGGGACCCGGGGAAGGGTGGTGGGGGAAGAAATGAATACCTACTATCGTCCATTGAATAGATGCGGAGAAGAAGAAGAAGGAGAAGGAGAAGGAGGAGGAGTTCGGACAAATGGTTTTTTGCATTTTTCACAGTAAAACAAATAGTTTTGGGCAAAAGTCAAAAGATAAACTATAGTCAATTCGATGTTGATCTTTCCATTGCAAAAAGAATTAAAACGATTGGAGCTTTCTGTGACGAGCAGCAGCCTTATCAAAATTGAGATCTAGCAATAACCTCTAAAATGTACACCTAGGTCAAAAAGAGGGGCTGGGCGCTGACACTCCGCTAAAGCTCCGTTCGCGCCAGCCCAATAACTGGTACCATCGGCAAGCCAAATGTGGGTCTCTTTTCTCCAAATTTTGTTATTGCCTCGAGCAAAAAGTCAAGGCCTTCTAAGACAATTGCATTTTGTTTTAGCGCGCAGTTCAGTTGCTCTTTCCATTGCGCGCTAAACCAAAATGCAGGTGGCTCAGCAGATTCCACTAGTAGTAGATGTATTTCTTTGACTTTAAACTCAGGCTAATCGACTTTTTGGAAGAAAAGAGATTCACATTTGGCCAGCCGATGGTACCAGATATTTCTTCCACTTTTAATATAGTACAAAATGTATAAATAAAATTTTTATATTTTTAGTCATATATTATTATGTATTAAGATATTATTGGGTTAAAAATTAAAATTAATAAAAAATAAACTTATTTAAAAAATATAACGAATAAAAAAATTGAAAAAACAATGCAAATATTTTTCACAAAATTACACATTTTTGTGAAATTTTCATGATTTATATTTAGGGCAATCGATTTTTGGGATAAAAAAGCTTTAATTTTGACCTGCCGATGGAAGCAGTTGTTTTCTCAACTAAAAATTTGCAAAATAAAAATCATTGCCATGATGGATTTGAACCTCACAGCTTCATTTAACTGGTAAATCGCCTTGACCACTACACCACTGGTGCATATACATCTTTGATTGACTGAAGACAAATAAATAAATAAATAGATGAGGCCCAGAAACCCGGGGAAGGGGGTGGGGGGGGGGGAGAAATGAATACCTACTCTCATTTCAAGAATAGATGCGGAGGAGAAGAAGAAGAAGAAGAAGGAGAAGGAGGAGTTCGGACAAATGGTTTTGAGTAGTTTTCTCTTGTGTTCTGCCGTTTTTAGGCAATTTCTCGCGAGTTTTGGTCAATTCGATGATGCTCTTTCCAATGCAAAAAGAATCAGAACGATTGGACGTTTCTATGAAGCACAATATCCTTATCAATTTTAAGATCTAGCAATAACCCTCAAAACGTACACCTGGGTCGAAAAGAGGGGCTGGGCGCTGACGGTCGCTATGCTCCCTCGCGCCAGCCCAATAACTGGTACCATTGGCAAGCCAAATGTGGGTCTCTTTTCTCCAAATTTTGTAATTGCCTCGAGCAAAAAGTCAAGGAAATACATCTACTACTAGTGGAATCTGCTTGGAAAGTTGCATTTTGTTTTTGGCGTGCAGTTCAGTGTCTCTTTCCATGCGCGCCAAAAACAAAATACAGATGATGCAGCAGATTCCACTAGTAGTAGATGTATTTCCTTGACTTTTTGCTCGAGGCAATTACAAAATTTGGAGAAAAGAGACCCACATTTGGCTTGCCGATGGTACCAGTTATTTCTTCCACTTTTAATATAGTATAAAATGTATAAATAAATTTTTTTTTAAATATATGAAAAATAAATAAATAAAAATAAACTCATTGAAAAAATATAACAAACATAAAAGAATCGAAAATATATTTAGATATTAATGGATAAAAAAATAAAAAATATTTTGTTTTTTATTTAATTATTTAAAAAATATAACAAACAAGGTATTCTCGGCTGTCGCCAAGATGCGCGGCCACTGTTCCGAGCAATATTGTCAATCTACACGAGCGAATTTTACTAATTGCATATTTATTTACTTTTCCGATATTGTCTAAAAATCAGGGAGTTATAATTTTTTAATTTTGAAACATCAAAATTCTAAGTTTAGGGGATAAATCCAGAAAGTTTGCAAAACCCCAATAAACCTCTCAAGCCACCACCTAGGCGGATCTTCATACACAATTTCAGCCAATTTCATTGAAAAACCAGGGAGTTGTGATTTTTTTATTTTGAAACATTAAAATTCTAAGTTCCGGTTAAAACTCCGAATTTTTTGCAAAACTTCAATAAAAGTCCCAAGCCACCACCAGGGCGGACTTTCATGCAAAATTTCAGCCAATTTCATTGAAAAACCAGGGAGTTATGAGTTTTTGGTTTTGAAACATCAATATTATGAGTTTTGGGAAAATATCCAAAAAATTTTGCAAAACCCCAAAAAAGCTATCAAGCCACCACCTAGGCGGACATTCATGCAAAATTTCAGCCAATTTCATTGAAAAACCAGTGATTTATGAATTTTGGTACTTTGAAACATCAAAATTACGCCAAGCACCAAAAATGGCCTGGAGATACCACCCAGGCGGACCTTCATGCAAAAATTCAGCCAATTTGGTTGAAAAACCGCGGAGGCCCGCCCCCGGAGGCACATATATATATATATATATATATATATGCGGAAAGACGGACGCAAAAATGGGGTAACTGCTTAAGCTGGCCTTGGCCGCCCGCCACCTCGGGCAGGGCGCCAGAGCTCCTCCGGCCTCCGGGCACGGGTGCTACGGCCCCTACGCTTCGCCTAGCATGCTTCGCATGCTAGGCTACGCTCCGGGGCCTCCGCACCCATGCCCTACGGCCTCCGGAGCTCTGACTGCCCTGCCCTCTGCGGCAGGCGGCCTTCGGCCGCGCAAAAAAATTCGAAAATCAAAAATACAATTCAAATTTATTGGCAAACTAACATATTTTTGTGAAATTTTCATGATATATGCTTAGGGCAGTCGATTTTTGGGAGAAAATAGCTCTAATTTTGACCTGCCGATGGTACCAGTTGTTTTTTCAACTTAAAGTTTCCAAAAAAAAATGATTGCCTAAGAAGGATTCGAACCTCCCAGGTTGCCCCAGCTGGTTAATCGCATAGACCACTACACCACGGATGCATATGCATAGCTGTTTAACTGAAGACTTATGAATAAAAGTCAATACATGAGGCTCAAGGACCCGGGGAAGGGTTGTGGGGGAAGAAATGAATACCTACTATCGTCCATTGAATAGATGCGGAGAAGAAGAAGGAGGAGGAGGAGGAGGAGGAGGAGGAGGAGGAGGAGGAGTTCGGACAAATGGTTTTTTGCATTTTTCATATTAAAACAAATAGTTTTGGGCAAAAGTCAAAAGATAAACTATAGTCAATTCGATGTTGCTCTTTCCATTGCAAAAAGAATTAAAACGATTGGAGCTTTCTGTGACAAGCAGCAGCCTTATCAAAATTGAGATCTAGCAATAACCCCTTAAATGTACACCTAGGTCGAAAAGAGGGGCTGGGCGCTGACACTCCGCTAAAGCTCCGTTCGCGCCAGCCCAATCTGGTACCATCGGACAGTTGCATTTTGTTTTTGGCGCGCAGTTCAGTGTCTCTTTCCATGCGCGCCCAAAACAAAATGCAGATGGCGCAGCAGATTCCACTAGTAGAAAATGTATTTCCTTGACTTTTTACTCCAGGCAACTGCAAATTTTGGAGAAAAGAGTCCCACATTTGGCCTGCCGATGGTATCAGATATTTCTTCCACTTTTAATATAGCATAAAATGTATAAATACAAATTTTATATTGTTGGTTATATATTTAGTCAAAACTTTATTCGATATATAAAAAAAACCTGTAAGAAATTTAATGAACAGAAAATATTTGAAAATGAAAAATACAATGCAAATTTTGTCAAACAAAAAAAAATTTTGCGAAATTTTCTTAACTTATGCTTAGTGCACTCGATTTTTGGGAGAAAAGAGCTTTACATTTGGCCTGGCGATGGTACCAGTTGTTTTCTCAACTTTAAATACACAAAAATAAAAATGCCTGAGATGGATTCAAACATACCAGTTTCATCCATCAACCCAATAGCTTACACCACTACACCAATGGTGCATGTGACTCCTTAGTTTAACTGAAGAGCTATGAATAAATACATGAGGCCAAGCGACTCGGGGAATGGGGGTGTGGGGAAGAAATGAATACCTACTATCGTCCATTGAATAGATGCGGAGAAGAAGAAGAAGGAGAAGAAGGAGAAGAAGGAGTTCGGACAAATGGTTTTGAGTGATTTTCTCCAGCATTTTGATACTTTTTGGCAATTTTTCGCGAGTTCTGGTTAATTCGACGCTGCTCTTTCCAATGCAAAAAGAATCAGAAAGATTGAAGCTTCCTGTGAGGAGCTAGAGCCTTATCAAAATTGAGATCTAGCAATAACCCCCAAAACATACACCTGGGTCGAAAAGAGGGGCTGGGCGCTGACGGTTCGCTTTGCTCCCTCGCGCCAGCCCAATCTGGTACCATCGGCAAGCCAAATGTGAGTCTCTTTTCTCAAAAATTTGCAATTGCCTCGAGTAAAAAGTCAAGGAAATACAATTTCTAGTAGTGCAATCTGCTGCTTGAACAGTTGCATTTTGTTTTTGGCGCGCAGTTCAGTGTCTCTTTCCATGTGCGCCCAAAAACAAAATGCAGATGACGCAGCAGATTGCAGTACTAGAAATTGTATTTCCTTGACTTTTTACTCGAGGCAATTGCAAATTTTTGAGAAAAAAGACTCACATTTGGCTTGCCGATTGTACCAGATATTTCTTCCACTTTTAATGTAGTATAAAATGTACAAATACAAATTTGATTTTGTTGGTTTTATATTTTGATAAGATTTTATTAGATTAACAAATAAATAATTAATGAAAAGTAAACTTTTTTTAAAAATGTAACACAAAGAAAAGTTTTGAAATGGAAAAATACAATGCACATTTATTGGCAAAATAACTAATTTTTGAGAAATTTTCATTGGCAACACTCAGAGCAATCGATTTTTGGGAGATAAAAGCCTTACATTTAGCCTGCCGATGATACCACTTTTGACCGCGAAGCGGGCCCGAAGGGCCTGCTTCGCGGTCTATACATGTGACTGACTTTTTGTCCATATATATATATATATATATATATATATATATTTCTATCTGGAATGGCCGGGGCCCTGCGAATTCTCAACGGATTTTGACAAACTTTTTTTTTCCTGAAAGCTAAAGCTTGCCGCTTGGATCCTGCCAGGGTGGAAGTGGTGCCGGAGTAGTTGAAACATCACTTTTCTGAGTAGGAAAATTTTTTTGCTGTACATATGCCCTGTACAGGCTGGCTGCTTCCGACGGAAGGACGACAGTTCCCGTGCCTCTGTCCCCGGCTACACCCAGAGCAGTAGCCCAGATGACACCTGTCACAGCCTTGCTGTAAGCCCTTTGTCGATGTCTAGCTCTTTCCGCCTTGGTTACACTTCACCGTGCCCAAATTCCAGCGGTCTCAGCTATCGGTGGAACCTGCCTCACCGAGCTCGATGCAACGCCGCTTCCTGTGGCCTAGGCTTTTCCTGCCGGACTTCCGCCGGAGCCTAACTGTCGCTCACACTTCCTGTGGTGATGCTTCCTTACCGGCCCTCACTGGCCTTGATGATGCAGTGGATCTGGTTGCTTACGTGACTGATGACAAGGTCCCGTCTTTATCGCATACTGCCAGCACTCCAGATATCAGCAGTAGTTCACAGCACGTGTATTGATCCTTTGAGTCAGGGCCCACAATCTCGCCAACTGAACTCGCGACAGGGGCAGAACCCGGCTTATATACACAGAGAACACTGCCGGAAGGTCAACAAAGCCAGGTGTACAGAGAGGGAGATATCGCCACCCAAAGCATACATGAGGTGCGAAAGGCAGGACCCTAATAGCTCAACCTGGACAGCCTATGGTAGGGGAAACTCTTCATCTTCTTCACTCAGAGCAAAGGAGTTCTTGCGCCCAGGCTGTCTCCGCGGGAGCTTTGCTCAGGGGTCTGCATTCGACACCATCACAGCCAGCTCGGGGGCACTCTCTGTCAACTTCCTGAATAAACAAGACTACGGTGTGCTTCGCTCACCGAAGGCTGCATTGGGTCACAACATCCTCCCCTAATGTGGGGCTGAGGTCACGAAGCTACAAAAACGGACACACGATCATCATCGGACATCCGCTTCGTACTGTCAAGCCGTTCTACACCCGGAAAGACATGGGGAAGTAAAACAAAAGGAATTCGATTCTCAGCCAGAAAAACCACAACAATTGTCCCTGCAGTAATCCAGCGTCTTTAAGACAATGCCCTGAAACATGGCAGGCCTGGGTACAGAAGACTCCCGGTTGAAGGGTGCTAGGTTGAAATCCTTCGGTTCCTGGTTGGCGTACACTCGAGCTAAAGATCATCAAGAGGAAAATGATGAGCAGCCATACTAACAGAGTGAAACATCGTCAGTTGACAACAGAGCTAGTTAACGCTACTAAATCAGACGCGAACGTGGCAGGGGATTTTAAGCATCCTGGCAGAAACATCAGACTCCTGGATGATTCCGTTCCGGAACTGGAAAGGCAGTAGCCTTGGAAGGGGTACAGTCATCCTTTTCAGTGAGCTATTACAACGAGGAACTCACAAGAGCCTCTATGCGCTGCTCGAAACATCATACGGCCGGGTATCAAACTATTGCGCACCCAAAGCACATTGACACTGGGGATCCTCACGCAGCTCATGAGGTCCAGTCGGAACATCAGAATCCGGTTGAATCCTTCCAGTCAGGCTCCTCGCGTACAAGGCTCTTAGGCTGCACTACTCATCCAAAGGCACTCGGATTAAAGGTTAGAGCACGGAAACAGCCTCATCAACTGGGTGAAACATCAGCCTACAGACAGAACCTCCTTTTCGTTACGCTATTACAGGAGGGGTACAGCGGAGGCACAAATGGACCAGTTGAAACATTAGGATGGAGGACTGACTTCCCGCTCCTGACACTTGCAGAAAGGACATTCGCGGACTGAACATGCTGCAAAGAGCGTCAGCTAAGCTGGTCACGTGTGAGGTTAATAACTAGAACTAGCACCTGGTTGGGGAAAATGGTTGGCGGTGACCGATATATAACTGCTCTCGCTGAGGTATTACTAATTTGGAAGGAAAGGAACCCTAGTGGTATCCTCGAAACCTCAGCGTCCTGGGTGGTCGTCGCCACAGCTCTTGTCGCCTGAGCTGGTCGTTCCGCGGCCACATTGGCATCTCATCATCCTGAAACGTCCCCGGTTTCCTAACTCTGCAGCTTCCTCCTCTACTCTAGAAACGGAATGGGTGATCCACCTGCTCCAATTCCATGGGAACAATCCCAAACCCTCCCATCGCACCATGCGTGGGAGTCAAGGGCCAGGAATTCCAGGTGGCGAAGCGGCTGTGTAGGCCTTCATCTCGGGGCGGCTCAATTGGTGGATTGCTCGGCGCCAGATTCCTCTGGCCCGCAGGCAGCCTCGCACGAAGTCTGGATCCGGATTTCCGGTCCAGGTTCCTGGGGTTCTCCTGGTGGTACAGATTATCAGCTGATCGCTTCGGAAACGAGTCCCCCTTCAAGGGTCTCAAAATGTGAGCCCCAGAACCGGAAAGGAGCAATTGCCCTCGGCAGTTATACCGGCAATCACCCTTGCGTTGCAGCAGGGACTTGAAGTTCTCTACTACTTGACCTTTGCTGAGCAGCGAAAGAAAGCTTTCATAGGCCCTCCCGGCTCCTGACGATCCCCGCAAGGTCTGTCGACCAAAGGCTCCTGCAAAGGTATAGAAATTCCCTATCACAATAAGTCCCTTTGAGGCCCGGCTCAAGGCCACTACCACTCGATGGGCTGATCCTGCGAACCCGATGTTGGGTTCCTGTTCCCCGCCTTGCGAACGGGTCATGGAGACAATGACAAAAGGAGATTCTAGGCCAATGACCAAATCCACTGTCCTTACAGCTATTTCTAAATTCTCCTGGGCCAGCAGATGCTTGGTAAGCTTTTGCTGGGCTGAATAATAAGTGATGATCAGAATATGCGTTGCAGGAACCCTGCAAAGCAGTCGCTGAACTGCGATAAGCATCAGTTCTGCCTCCACAACATTGCTACGACTGTGCACCTCTGATTCCTGACCAGAGACATGCAGAAATATTGTCCTGTGGCTAGTCTGGAGAAAAGGGAAAGCCTCTATCGCCTCCTTGGTGTGCTCCAGGGGAAAGAATGCCTTCGGTGTGATCTCCTGGTAGAAAGCCGAAATTAATCGCACAGCATCGGGCATTAACCTGAACGACTCATCCAATGGTAGCACTGCAAAGGGGCCCGAATCCTGGGGGTGCATTAAGGCTTCTAAGATGCTCATAGCCGCAACTCTAGCCGCCACTCCAGGCAACTGATGGTGGGGTTGCAGCTGTTGCTCATCTCCTGTGATTACTATAGAGGACAGTCTATTTCCCACCTGTCCTATTTGCCACAAAGCTAAGTCTCGTTGGATCAAACTGGCTTCATCCATGATAATCATGGTGGGCTGAAAGTTGAGATTCTGCAGGAAATAGAACTTGCTTGAGTCTAGAGTGGCGTATATGAGATTGGGATTCAGGAAGGACACAAAGCTAGACAGGGGCTGTCATCGAAGCAATTGTAGCCTAGCCCTACACCTTGGAACTTCTAGCTTGGCCTCCTTTCCTCCTGTCTTCGCCTCACCTTTGGCCTTTGCCAACTGATTTTCACACTCTATCACCTCTCCTATACTTTTCATGAACTCCAGATAGTCGCCTTCCTGTTGGCTTCTGTATTTGAATCCTGCGACTTCACTAGTCTCCTTTGCTGCCATCCCTATTGTTTCCTCGGTGGGAAAATGGTTCCTGATTCTGGCCTCAGCCTGTCGCAATAGCAAATGCGCTGGCAGCCAGTCCCACGTCCGGAAGTCTCCTACCTTGGCATGGGATCTACTACAGATCCTGAGCAGTCGAATCGTTTCCGCCGCTTCTTCGTTGCCATTCTCCATCAGCGCTGTCAAGATCTGGGTCACTGATCGATAGGCTTGGCTCGCTGCGTAATTGGTTTGGGCGATGAATAATATCCTAGCCTCCTCATGTGGTAGGCTTAGCTTCTTCCTTCGATACATGATATAGTTACATGCACCTAAGAGGGCCGTTTTTGTTTTGCTTGCTCCTGGAACTCCTGGGATTAATATAATGGCATTTTGTGGTGCTTCCTCTGTCCCACTCAGTGCCATGGCTTTAATTACTAAGTTTTGATTCCTGGTGAGTTCCTTATTCTTGAGTGCGATGCATGTAGAAATAGGCCCATAGGCGGGGTCACTTCCCTTCCCCTCTTGATGAAGCCCCACGCAACTTCGTAGAAGTCGCAAGGTGGCTGACTTCCCATTGAGTTGTGCTCCTGCGTACCTGGTCTGGTAGTCCAGATATGGGCTTTCGGTGTCATTAGCGGCTGATAGCCATATCCCTATCTGCTGGTCACTGACTTCCTTTCCTAGGCTAATGTATTTCTGATGCAGGGGTACTAGTGAGCTAGCTTCTATCCATGCTTTCGCTTCCCATCCTTCTGCCTTGGTCTCTTTCCATACTATTCTACCTTTGATGGGGGTGGTCAATTCCGGAAACTCCATCTGGATTTGGAAAGCTCCCTTGATGTCCGCAATGTCTTCCTGCTCAACTAGTAAAGTGGCGTATTCCTCCCCTTCTGTTTCCTGGATGCGGCAGGTGGCTGGTACCCCTTTTCCACTTTTTCCTGGTGTCTGATTTCCGTTTTCATTTAGGTAATCAAACATGGCGATTGCAAAGTGGTTAATCAGGAACGTTCTATCCTGCTGTTTGAGCCTTTGTAGTGTTGCTTTGTACTTCCCGTTGAAGGTGTTTCTTAGTGCTTGATACGGGAGGGAGGTCCACCCTGCTAACTGGTTGTAGGCTAATGGCTTGTAAGATTTGATGGTGTACCCTTGTTCCCCGTTATCCGCTTGTTTCTGGGTATCCATCCTAAGGATCAATATGGGGAGTCCTTCCTGGGGTTTTGGGCCTAGTTTCCTCTCAAAGACTTCTGTATCCTGGTCTATGGTTGCCCACCCCTTTATTTTGTCCCTTCTTTCCTTTCCTTCTTCTAAGGCTACTGCTACTTGCCCTCTTATTCGCACGACAAAAGAAGGAGGGGGGTTACCGGTAGTTGTGCTTCTGGTTTCTTCCCTCCGAACGATGAGAGCCGGGGTGCAGTAGTATCGTCCTGGTGCCGTAGGCAGAGTTATCCTGGTGGGCTCCCATCCGGTGGCTCCTACTCGTCCTCGGATGTCCCACACACCTACCTCTTCTCTTCCTAGAGTGAGGTAGCGAAGGGGGACCCTGAGAGCCGATAGGATACTGGCTCTATGGTCTGTTACGGCAAGAGGAAGAGCATAGAAAGGTTGGGTGGTGTAACCAAGTCCTGGTGGCCGATCGGGTGGAGGCATTTCCTTCCATTGAAGGTCGAATCCTCCCCTGGCGTCGACTGGGCCAAGGGTGGCAACAGTGGTTTGCATGGTTGGCTAGGCTCAAGGCCTGCTGCATTCCATCACCCGAGGGTGTAGGTTTGCACTACTACTAGTGAATCTACCTACATAACCTCGGTAAGCATCCTAACTAAGATGGTGGGGGACGGGTGGCATTGTTTCTGGGGGCAACGTTGTTGGTGCCGTCGGTCCCTCCTCCGCCGAGGCTGGTTTCTGTTCTGTGGTTGCCCAGTCTAGAGATGTATTATTTAGTTGGAGATACAGACGATTCATTTGGGTCGCGTGGTAAATCGCCAATATCTGGTTGGGTTAGGTTAGGTGGTTGCTAGGTCTGCTTGCTCCTATGGATTAGAGATCTGCCCCTTTCTCGCTGTTTAGGGGTGTTGCTGGCTGATGTTTCGTGTTCATCAGTTAGTTCCTTGATCAGAGGGGTCTGAGATGGTCTCTATCCCCTTTTGACGCTGCTGGTTTAGCTTGGTGTAGGAGTATGGGGCTGGCTCCCTCCCCTTCTCTTTTCGTCCTTGGCCTTTGGGCTCTTCTGTCGCCTCCTCCTCTTCTTGTGTGGCGCTGGGGATGGTTGGGAGATGTTTCGTGGCATCCGCCCTTGCTCCGGCTTCCTTGCTGGCGCGACCTTATCCCTTTCCCACGCTGTTGTTGGAGGGGAGTTGAGGGAAGTTCCTCCAGCCCTTCTGCCGCGACGGGGGAGCTTGTGCTGGTCCCTTGGGGTGAGGCTTGGCCGATTTTCTTTACTGGGATCTTCGATGTTTCACGTTGATCCCTTAACGGCCCTTGGTGGCTGCCTCGGTGATTACCCCTTACAGTTGCTGCCTTTTTACCGGTTCTTATTCATGGGCTCGGCCCCCTCCCAGTCCTGTGGGTCGATGTTTTGGCGGTTCTTTTTGGTTCCGCCGGGCCCTGGGTTGATGATAATCCTGCTCCCAGCACTCTGATCCTTTTTAGGTTCTATCACCCGGGTTGTGGATGTTTCGTGGGGCCTTCGTGCCTGGCCGCTGATCGATCTCCGCAATCAACTCCTTTGGGTCGTTGTCTTTTTAATTTTGGCCTTTGGCGAGCCTTTTGGTGATCCTGGCTTGTCGTAGCCATGGGTTCCGCTGGCGAGGCCGGCGGTTGTCGGGGTGGGTCTACTCCCCCTCCTGATGTTTCACTCTGAAGTTTTAGGTTGAGGCGAAGCCTGGTCTGCAATTGAAGTACTGCTCTGTGAAGCGATTCATCCTGGTGGCTTGAGGAAGTGGGGTTGCTCCCTCCTGTTCCTGTGCTCCGCACTTGGGGCTCCTGTTGACCCGCTAGCCTTCCCTGGGTCTTCCTATCCTGGCCCCCTACTTTGTCGCCTAATGTTTCGCTGAGAAGTGAAGTGGTGGGGCTAGGATGCTTCGATAATTACAGAATCCGCCGGTACAGGGAATTGTTAGCGGCCAATGCAATGGCCCTTATCCTGTTTTAATCTTACACATGTTTCCTGTGGCCTTTCCGGCCTGTTCACGCTGTCTCCTCGGCCTGGTCCGTATCCTCCTGTTCTAGGAGGTCGGCCAGTGGGTCTGGCACATGTGGGGTGTAGCAGGGTCACAGCCTGTTGACGTGGGCTAGGATGGGCTTCGCATGGGGGTGGTCCATGGGGACCAGGTAGTAATTTGGGTACCATTCCTTGACGATCCTGTAGGGGCCCTTGGGGTTCCACTTGAGCTTCCGGTTCTCCCCCTTTTTGACCACGCTTCGGGGTAGCTCAGCCACACTCGGTCTCCGGGGCTATAGACCGTGGGTTGGCGGTTGTCGAGCACCCGGTCTGCTTGCCTCTTCATTGTGGCCTGGGCCCCGAGCAGGTTCTGCTTGGCCAATGCTTGGGCAGTGTGCAGGGCGAGGGTGAGATCGGTGGCATAAGTGTGGGTCTCCATGTACTGGGGGTTGAACGGCAGCAGGGCCGCTTCCTGGGGCCAGAGCAAGTCCCTGGCGAATAGCAGGTAGGCTGGGGTTTCCCCTGTGGCTGCGTGTGCACTGGTCCTGATGGCCATGAGGGACGCCGCCAGGAAGCAATCCCACGTGTTCTTGTGCACTTCACAGTGTGCCCTTAGCATTTCTCCAATCTTCCAATTAACCCGCTCTATGCCCCCCATTGTGGTGGGCATGTAAGGGACGGAAGTGATGTGGCCTATTTTGAACAGATTGTTCAGCTCCTGGATGGTTTTACTGATGAGATCCTTGGCCGTATCCGTCATGAACTCCCGGGGGGCTCCATGGCAGGCGATGACCTCCGTGAACAGGAAGTCGGCGACTGTGTCGGACTTGATATCCGGCACCGCCTTTGCTTCCACCCACTTGGTGAACCCATCGACGGCGGCGATGATGTATTTGTTGCCGTCTTCTGTTAGCGGAAGGGGTCCCATGCAGTCCAGTTCGATGCGGTGGAATGGGGGTCCAATGCATAGTGGCACCATCGGGGCCACCGGAAGCTTGCCCCGGGTTTTGGTCTGGTCGCAAGTCTGGCAGGCAAGGATGTGTGCCGTGACGTCTTTGACCATCGATTCCCACCAGTAATAGCGTCGCAGCTGGGACAGTGTCTTGGCGATTCCTAGGTGGCATCCCAGCAGGTCGTGGTGTTCCTCCATTAGGAGTGTGATGAGCGAGGTGGGCACCACCGTGGGTCGCTGGGTGGCTCCTGGGTTTGGTTTGTGTCGCATCAGCAAGCCTCCCAGTCCGATGATCATTTCCTGCGCTGCCTTCCTTACTCGCGCTGCTTCCTGTGGGTGCGAAGGCAGTTCCCCTGTTAGGATCCAGGCTATGATGGCCCCGAGCCATGGGTCCACTCCTTGTTCCCTTTTGAAGCGGGCATCCAGCCACACAATTGGTGGTCTGTCTTCCAGTATCGGGTGTCCCGGTCCTTGGTCCAGGAACGGAAGTCCTCCTTCCCCCTCGTAGGGGTCCTCCGGGGCTTCCTCCGGGTCGCTTCCGGCTGGGGCGGGTTCCTGGGGCCGCTCTGTGTCCGTTGGGGGTTCTGGCCGCTCCGTTGCTCGTCGTTGGGCTCGGGTAAGTGCCTGGCACTGATTGGTTGGCTCCTCTTTGGGTGGGGGCGCTCCTTGGATGAGGCGGCTCATGGCGTCAGCATTGGCGTTTTCCTTGCCCTTTCGATACTTCACCTCGAAGTCGTATTTGGCTAGGCGTAGTCCCCAGCGCTGGAGTCGGGGGGAGTCCGTGGAGGTGATGAGGATGGATTTCAGTGGGCTGTGGTCTGTGACTAGGTCGAACTTCTGGCCCCACAGGTAATCTTTGCACTGGAGGATGCAGAAGACTGCCACCAATGTCTCCTTTTCCACCGTGCTATATCTCGTCTCCACGTCAGTTAATGTCTGACTCATGTAGGCGACTGGTCGTTCCCCTTCAGGATGTTTCTGGCTGAGGACTCCGCCGATGGCGTACCCGCTGGCGTCGGTGTGGAGCGTGAAGTGTTTGTTGAAGTCTGGGTATGCGAGCACTGGTGCATCCATCAGCCTCAAGGTTAGGGTCCTGAAGGCCGATTCTTCCTTCAGGCCCCACTCCCAGTCCTTCTCCTTCTTGAGCAGCTGGTACAGGCAGAAGGCTATCTGGGCATAGTCCTTGATGTGTCGCCTGTAGTAGTTGACGAGCCCAAGGGCAGACATGAGCTCCTTCTTGTCCCGGGGTGACGGTAGTTCCTGGATGGCCCGGACCTTTTCGGCGTTGGGTGCGATCCCCTCTGCGCTCAGGGTGTGACCCAGGAAGATGACCTGCTTTTTGCAGAACTGCACCTTGGATGGCTTGGCCTTCAGGTTGAACTGGCGAAGCCTGTTGAGGACCTTGGCGATATCCTGCAGGTGCGTGTCGAAGTCCTGGGAGAAGATCAGGAGATCGTCAATGTAGCAGAGGCAGAAATCGTACTGGAGTTGGGCCAGGACGTGCTCCATGGTTCTGGCGTAGCAGGCCGGGGCGTTCTTGAGGCCGAATGGGATCACGGTCCATTCGTACTGGCCCCAGATGGTGGAGAACGCTGTTTTAGGAATGGCAGACTCGGCAAGTCATAGCTGCCAGAATCCTGAGGCCATGTCCAGGGAGGTCCAGTACTTGGCCTTCCCCACTGAGTCCAGTAGCTGCGTGATCAGGGGCAGTGGATACTGTTGCTTCCGGGTGGCGGAGTTCAAGGCCCGGTAGTCGATGCACATCCAGAGAGTGCCGTTTGGTTTCTTCACTAGCACCATGGGGCTGGACCATGGTGAGCATGAGGGCCTGATTATGCCTTTTTTCTCCATCTTGGTCAATTCCCTTTTGACTTCCTCTCTTGCTGTTTTGGGGATCCTGCTCAGTCGTGAGACTATCGGCGCGGTGTCCCCGGTGTCTATTTCCATCTCCCCTACCGTGCACTGGCCTAGGTCCATGCTGCTTTTGGCAAAGCAGTCCCTGAATTCCCAGATTAGGTCTTCTAGTCTCTTCTTCTGACTGGGTGTGAGGTGAGCTTGTTGCAGGGGTTTCTCCCCTTCCTCTTCCGATTCCTCATCCGGTTGGCTCTTATCTTCCCATGGGAACAACTGTAAGAGCTCCTCTCTTGTTAGGATTGGCTGGGTTTGTATGGCTTGGACTTGGCTTTTGCTAAGTGACACGGTAGCGTAGTTCTTTTTCTCTTTTCCTTGGTCGTTGGGCTCCATTATAAGGTGGGGCTCCTCCACTTGGCCCACTGAAGTGTTCTCGTAGATTGTTACTGGGGTGGGCTTTGCATTCTCTATGAGGATGTAGAAGTAATTGGAGGGGTCCCTTACTAGTCCCCTCGGGCTGGAGATGCCTAGCTTGGCCAGCTTCTCTATGTCAGGCTCTACCATGTATTGGCCTTGGAGCTGGGGGGTATTGCCATTCTTGTGGCGTACAATACATTTGAGGTATTGTCTTGTCCTGGGGGGTATCGTTGTAGTTTCTGCGGCTCGAACTGGCGGGTCTTCCGCTTGTCGGATAGCCATTACCGTGAAGGGCTGAGGCTGGCTTTCCCCTACCATGAATTGTTTCATGCTCAGGTCGAAGGTCACTGCTCCTAGCTCTGAGAATATATTGTTGCCTATGATGCAGTCGTATTCGCAATCTTCCACCATGAGGAACTCTGCGTTAATCGTGCGTGGCCCTATCTGCATTGGTCCTCTCATTCTTCCCTTAACCTGCACTACTCCCCCAATGGAGTGTAGAGGCCCCTCAAACTTGCAGGGGGGAAGCAGGGGTGCACCGATAGTCTGTGCTATCCGTTCGGGGATGATGCTGTTAGTGGCTCCTGTGTCTAACAGGCCCCTAACGGAAACGCCCGCGAAGAGGGCAGTGATCAGGGGTATGATGTTCCTGGGGCATCCGCAGGCCTTCTTTTCGACCAGGTTCTGGCTCCCGATGGCCGCGTTGACTGACATTGTGCCTGTGTACACGATTTCGGTGTGATGCGTGGCCAGGGATAGTTCCTCTATGCATTCCTCCAGGTTATCTGGCCTAATTCCCCATGTGCAAGGGGGTCTCCTGGTGGGTTGGACTAATCCTAGTGTTAGCCAATCCGCCAATTCCTGGTCTTGGAGGACGAAGGTCGGCTCATAGTCTCCTATGAGGTTGGTGGTTCTCAGATGGGGAAGTGCGAAGGGGGCTGGGTCTCCCACCTCTATGGCTAGGCAGGTACTGGGCCCCTTCCCCACTTCCGAGATAGTGGACACTGGCCAGTAAGGTAGGGTGTGGCCCTTCTCTTGTGTGCCCAACCGGCATCTGCCCGGAAGTAGGGTAATGGGCGGAAGTTGTTGGAGAAGAGAATATCCTATCCTCATTCCTATCCTTTGTACCGTGTTGGGTACAACCTGTGCAAACCCTTGGATCATATGGGTGCCCACGGTTACTTGGAGGAGCACCTGGCTCTCCTCTCTCTTGGCAGAAATGGCCTCCATGTGCCCGAGGGCTCTAGCTGCTGTCTGGTTTATGCTTGTGGCATGTCCAGATATTTCTAGCCCGGTGTGCAAGAGTACCTTTGGTTGTACTTGCTGTCCCACCCTGATGATCCTTGCCTCTACTGCGATTATGGGTATCGGATGTATGTTGCGAATGCAGTAGGCTGACTGGTTTTTGGCAGGTTGGGCCGATGCTGCGGGTGCTGTGGGTCGTGGTGGTCTCTCCTCTGGAGGTAGCTCGGTCAGTGGCTCTTCGCTCACCGCCGGTGCATCTGTCATCACCTCCCGCAGGACTTCCTCTACCTCCCTGGTGAGTTCTTTCGCCGTTCGCCTCCGTTTCTTGAGGGGTTGGGATCGTTCATCCCGCGCTTCTCTCTCCGCTCGCTCGATCAGGGCTCTCTGCCTGGCCTGGTAGGGAGGGATTAGGTTAAGCGATAGCCTGCTGTCATTTATTCGTATTTTCCCTGTCTGGAAGTTAATCGAGAAGGAGCCTATTTTCTTCATGTAATCAGTCCCGAGGATGAGCTGGTAGGGGCAATGCTCATTCGGGACCACCGCGATGGACATTTGGACTGGTTTGTGTCCCAGGATGACCTGCATTGTCAGCATCCCTGACATAGGGGTTTTCCCGGCCAATGTCCGGATGTGGCCTTCCTCGGCGATCCATGTCCCGTGATCCCAGACCCGGGCCGCCATGTACTCGGGCATGAGGGTTATCGTGGAGAATGTGTCCCACGCTGCCAGTACGCTTTCTGGGCCTAGTAGCATTCTGATGAACGGGGTGGGTGTATCTGGTCTTTCCTCGAAGGTTATATGGTTATTAACTATTCCTGGATAAAATGGACTGGCCGTGATGATCGATGCTCTTGGTTTTAGGTCCAAGGTGGTTGGTCATTTTGGTTTTGCCATTGGCTGGTCGCACAGTGTTTGTGCCGTGTCCTGTAGCCCTTTCAGCTGCCGTAGGAAGGTAGGGCTGTGCATTATTTTCACCATGTGTTCCGGCGTTGGTCCTTGGATAGGCTGCGACGGGGCTGGGCTTTGGTCCACTTCCTCCATGTGTTCCGGCGTTGGTCCTTGGATAGGCTGCAACGGGGCTGGGCTTTGGTCCACTTCCTCCCCCCTTATCCCCGGTTGCTCTCCTTCCCCAGTTCCCCCGGGGGTTTCCGTTGACTCCAGTTCTAGTTCCGGTGGGGTCGCCTGCCCCTCCTGTTCTGTCTCCCTGCAATCTTCTTCTCCTTCAAGGGCAGGGGTTTGATTTGCCTTTTCTTCCGGTAAGGGTTCCTGTGCCGGATGTCGGCTTTCCATCAAGGGGCGGTTTTGCTTCGGGATCATATACATCGGGTGTCCCTTGAACCTTCCCCCACAGCGCTCCCAATGCTTGAGGATCGACCATCGTGGTCCTGGTCTGTTGATTGTTGGGCTCCACCTTGCGTCACGGATCCTACGGATTAGTTTGATCGTCAGTCGGAATCCCCCACACTGACGACATAGGCCGATTAGTGCCAGAAGTATGACGCAGCTGATGACTCCCTGTAGCCAAGTGAGCGCTCCTCCCCATAGGAATGAGAAAATGCCCCAGCTCACTATTTCTCCCGCTTGGCCTATCTGGCGTATGCTCAGTTCCTCATTCTTGTTGGGGTCCAGGAAATGTAAGCTTGCTGCCTGGTGGAGCACTGCGGCATGTTTTAGGGATCCTTCGGTTAGGGTCTGCCTCAGGCTATCCAGGCCGTACGTGAAGTAGGCGTGGAAGATGGGGGTATCCTGGTGGAGCTCTAAGGTTTCCGGTTGCATGGGGCCTGGGAGGCGGGGGGTGTTCTCCACATCCGCCTCTTCTTCCGCCCCTTCTGGGGTTACCCAGATTGTCCTATTCTTAAGCTGAACCAACTGGCTTTGGGCATGGCTACATAGTTCCCTGGGGGGTAGGGTTACGATCTCGTTGTTAGCCAGGGTAAGGAAGGCCTGCCCCTTTGTCCCTCCTACCTTGTAGGAGATAGGCACAGCCCCTTTCCAGCACTGTGGTGCTTTCCTGAATTGGTACTGGCCATCTCTCAGCTCATGGCAACTGCGTATTTTGATATACGACCCGGTGATCTCCGCCTGCACCGGCTTCCCCAGGACTTGCCGTAATAGCCATGTGGGCTGGGCCAATAGGAGTGTCCTGTAATTGAGAGCACTAAGTTTGGCCGTTTGGCAGGCCGCCCTGGCGTTGACTAGAAAAGCCTTCCGTGTCATGCGCTGCATGTCTGTCCATATGCCCTGCAGGCGCACAGCCAGGTACTGCTCCGACACTAGCCCCACCAGGTCCTTCCCTAGGCGTAGCTTTTCCCTCGTACTCCTTCTGGGCCGATTGCTTAGCACCCCTGGCCTGGTCCAATTGCGGGGCCTACTTGCTAGCAGCGTGATCCAAATCCCCTGGTCGCTCAGCCTAGCCTTAAGGCCGCAGGGGGGTTTCCTAATCTGTGGATGGTGGAAGGTGAGGGCTAGGTTCTCATCCTCGCTCAAGAAGGTCTGCCCTACTCTAGTGCCCTTGATGTCTTTGAAGGGAAGGATGGGGCAGATTACCGAGCTATCTACGTCCCACACCACCCTGGCCTTGGTGGCAGACACCTGGCAATGCCCCTGGGTGTAGTCACACCCCACTAGGTTGGCTGATAAGGATGATGGGGATGTGTCCCCATGTCGCATGTGGATGGAGGTATACTCCAGGGAACACCCTCCCGCTGTTTGCAGTACCCAGCGACAGCAATCGATGATTGGAGTCCCCCAGGCCCTGGACAGGGGCTGGGTTACCTTCCAGATCGTGGGGGCTTCCGCTAGCTGGGTGAGGTTTCCAAACTCACATACCTTTTTCTCTTTCATGTTGCGGCACTCTTCCTCCATGACGGGGAGGTCTTCCGTTGTCTCTTCCGTCGTGGCGTGGGTGTAAAAGAGGAAGACCTTCATCCGTAGTATCGTCCGTTTCTTCCTGCAGATGTGAGCCGGGGTCGTGTGTTCCCACACGTTGTTCTTATAGAGTCAAAGTGTTTGGTTGAGGGGGTGGCCCATCACGTCTTTCTCCCTGGCGGTACACGGCGCTTCCTTGGGGAGCTTCCACAGGTGTCCTCCCGCCGCCTCTTCGCACAGCAGGGGGTTCATCGTTAGCCCTTGGCCGAAGGCGCCTCCGATCATGGTCAGCACCATGATGAGGGCTAGGGCCACCTTGGTCAATCCCCAATTGGACCTAACTGCGCTTCCGGTCCAGTTGGCCTGTATGCGACCATCATCTGGCATGGACCATTGTTCTAACCCCACGGGTTCCGGCTCCTCTTCCTGTCTCGGAGAGCCTAGGGCCAGCGCGTGCGCCTGTCGTTGGGGCGGGGGTCCTCCTGGCGTGGGGGGTCGTTCTGGGCCGCCATAGCCTCGCTCGTCGCAGGGCCCATCCTGCTCATAGCCGTAGCGTTCCTGTGGGGCTCTCCGGGGTGGGGCCCCCTGGTCCTCGTATCTGGTCAGAGGGTATGCCCCCCTGGCGTCCCGGTGGGGTTGGTCCCCATAACGGTTGTCTCCCTGACTTCCGTTGTAGTTCTCTCTCCAGCGGTCCGTGTAGCGTTCGCGCTCTTCCGGTCCTCGCCGGTAGTCGGTGTAGCGGGGGCGGGGATCCTCCCATCCCCCTCCGCGGCCATCTTGGCCTCCGTACCCTTGGTCTCCCTGGTATCCTCGCCGGTTGGAGTTCTGCCGGAAGGAGTTCCCCCGGCCGCCGTTCCGGTGGAAGTTGTCCCTCGCAGGGGCTTCGTATTCTTCATTGCGCTGGGTTGGAGGGCCTCTCCCTGTGGGGTAGGCATATTCTTGGGGCGCCTGTGGACACTGCGCCTTCACATGCCCATCCTGTCCGCAGGCCCAGCACGTCAGTGGTCGGTATCGTGGCCCTTCCCCGCTGGAGTTCTGCCGTCGCAGGGTAGGGCAGCGGTCCGCTTGGTGGTCGGGAGAATTGCAGTGTGGGCAGCGGGGTGATCGCTCCGTCTCCGTCTGATGGGCTTGCAGTTCCTTCAACTGCTTCGTGATCTTGTCCACACTGGCTTCTCTGTTCCTGTCGGTGAGGTTGCCGGTCAGGATGTTGACCTGCCGCTTGCGCTCTGGCGGCAGCGTCTCCTGGATGGCCTGCAGGAGCTCTGCGTCTTGTATGGCCTGCTGCAGGTTATCATACTGCTTCAACATAATGTGGGGTCGCGTACTCGGATGCACCCCATCCTGGAATTTCTGCAGCGCCATTGCTTCCTGGTCCACATGAGGAAGAGTCGGGTAGGCCTTCTTAATCATCCGCAGTAGCTCAAACCCAAAGGTAGCCGCATCTTCGGTGGTTCCCTGCATTCGCTTGTTGAGGCGGGCTATGATGAGCCGATTTTCCCCCTGAATGGAGAGGACTCGGGTTAGGTGTGTCCGAAGGTCCTCATACGTGATCGCCGGTGGGGGTGCCACTGCGGGATCGGCTCCTGCGTGCCGCGCGATTTCGGCCTGGCGTTCCGCTTTGCGGGTCTCCAGGTAGCTTGCCGCGGCGATCTCTGCCGCCCCCCTTAAGTAGGGTTGGACCATCACCAACCGTCGGTCGTCAGGGATGTTGGTGGCCGCGCATATTTTCTCAAAGCGCTCGAACCAGTTGGACACGGACAGGTCCCGATTGGCGCAGGAGAAAGGCTTGATGGTCAGGTGTGCT
The DNA here is from genome assembly GCA_030248095.1 of Ptycholaimellus sp. GST1_10. NCBI lineage: Eukaryota > Metazoa > Nematoda > Chromadorea > Chromadorida > Chromadoridae > Ptycholaimellus > Ptycholaimellus sp. GST1_10. The sequence goes on along the minus strand of JASANA010010583.1, from coordinate 54,961 downwards.
AAGTGCATACCCTGAGCCGCCATTTCTCGTAGTAGCTCTTGTACTTGGGCTTGTCGTCCCGGCCCCGGCTGCGCCTGTAATTCCTGTAGTCGCTGTCTGAGGTCGACTAACTGGGCTTGGATAGCTTGAGCTTCTGCTCCTTGGTCTCCTTGAGGTCGGAGTAAGCCGACCTGATTCTGGACCTGGTCTAGTCGATCCAATACCTCTTGAACCTGGGGACCTGCATCCGGCGGCCCGGGGACTGGTCGTAGTCGTTCGTTGATCTGCCCTCTAACCTCGGCGCAGAGATTGATCCGAAGCTGCCGCAGGTGTTCCTGCTGGTGCTCTAGCAGGCGTCTCTCAACGTTTCTCAGTTGGACATCGTTGATCACCTGATGTGGTTCGAGTAAGGGTTCTTCTCTAATGGGTGGCCGCCTTGCCAGATTTGGTCTGGCTTCTGCTGCCTCTGGCAGTCCAGGCGCGAGCTCCGCTTCCGCGGCACGCTCTTGTTCCACGGCTCTGGCTCGTCAGACGCGTCCGAGGTTCTCCTCGTTGTCCGAAGCCGCTTCTCGCTCCCTCGCACCCCGGTCTGGGTACGGATTGCAGGCGTGTCGCACGGAGTGGCGTCTCCGGGCGGGCCCCGGTCTGTTTGGTTCTTGGGGAGGAGGGCCTTCTCTTGGTCCCTGCTCCTCCACCGTCCAAGATGTCGCCTCATGCGAGTTCCTCCTTCTCTCCTTCCCGGTTTCCGTTGAACTGGGAGTGGCAGCGGAAGTGGCGGGTCCTGAATCAGTTTAAGCAACCACTCTCTGCTACCATGTACAGGCTGGCTGCTTCCGACGGAAGGACGACAGTTCCCGTGCCTCTGTCCCCGGCTACACCCAGAGCAGTAGCCCAGATGACACCTGTCACAGCCTTGCTGTAAGCCCTTTGTCGATGTCTAGCTCTTTCCGCCTCGGTTACACTTCACCGTGCCCGAATTCCAGCAGTCTCAGCTATCGGTGGAACCTGCCTCACCGAGCTCGATGCAATGCCGCTTCCTGCGGCCTAGGCTTTTCCTGCCGGACTTCCGCCGGAGCCTAACTGTCGCTCACACTTCCTGTGGTGATGCTTCCTTACCGGCCCTCACTGGCCTCGATGATGCAGTGGATCTGGTTGCTTACGTGACTGATGACAAGGTCCCGTCTTTATCGCATACTGCCAGCACTCCAGATATCAGCAGTAGTTCACAGCACGTGTATCGATCCTTTGAGTCAGGGCCCACAATCTCGCCAACTGAACTCGTGACAGGGGCAGAACCCGGCTTATATACACAGAGAACACTGCCGGAAGGTCAACAAAGCCAGGTGTACAGAGAGGGAGATATCGCCACCCAAAGCATACATGAGGTGCGAAAGGCAGGACCCTAATAGCTCAACCTGGACAGCCTATGGTAGGGGAAACTCTTCATCTTCTTCACTCAGAGCGAAGGAGTTCTTGCGCCCAGGCTGTCTCCACGGGAGCTTTGCTCAGGGGTCTGCATTCGTCACCATCACAGCCAGCTCAGGGGCACTCTCTGTCAACTTCCTGAATAAACAAGACTACGGTGTGCTTCGCTCACCAAAGGCTGCATTGGGTCACAACAGCCCTTACATTATACTTTTTGCTCTGTACTGGCTGAAGTGTTAAGATTTGAACAGAACACTTGAGTTTTTTTGTTCACAATTCATATATAACGGTTCCAAATCAGTGCTTACTTTTCAAATCGGTTGAGAAACCACAGACTTTTCCTTTTGAGTGAAGAATAGTCATGTTGAACGGCTGAAAATGGCAAACAAGACTTGAGTTTTTTTGTTCACAATTCATAACTGCTGATTCTAAATATGTGCTTACTTTTGAATTTGGTTGAGAAACCACAGACTTTTCCTTTTGAGTGAAGAATTGTCATATTGAACAGCTGAAAATTGCACACAAGACTTCAGTTATTTTGTTCACAGTTCATAGCTGCGGATTTTATAAATGTGCTTACTTTTGAATTTGGTTGAGAATGCTCCCTCGCGCCAGCCCATCTTGCGCTTCGCGGTCACCTATTGCGCTTTGCGCCATTATACTTGTTTCAACTAACACCAAAATTAAAATGAATGTGTAAGAAGGATTCGAAACAGCCAGTTTCATCCAGCTGACCAATCGCTTAGACCACTACACCACTGGTGCATATAGCTCCTTAGTTTAACTGAAGAGTTATGAATAAACAAGTAATGCACGGAGCCCAGGGACCCAGGGAGGGCGGGGGGATGAAATGAATACCTACTATCATCCATTGAATAGATGCGGAGGAGGAGAAGAAGGAGAAGGAGTTCGGACAAATGGTTTTGAGTGATTTGCTAATGATTGCTGCAACTTTCTGGTGATTTCTCGCGATTTTTGGTCAATCAGAAGATGCTTTTTCCAATGAAAAAAGAATCAGAGCAAATGGAGCTTCCTGTGAGGAGCAAGAGCCTTATCAAAATTAAGATCTAGCAATAACCCTCAAAACGTACACCTACGCTCCCTCGCGCCAGCCCAATATGTGTGTGTGGGGTACCATAGCCCGTACTCCTCGGTTTTTCAATGAAATTGGCTAAAATTTTGCATGGAGGTCCGTCTAGGTGGTGGCTCGGGACGTTTTTGTGCGCTTGGTGCAATTTTGATTTGTTCCAGATTTATGATCAAACAAGTATATGGCGCAAAGCGCAATAGGTGACCGCGGAGCACACCACCTTCCAGCTTACAATATGAATGCACGAAATTTCGCCACTCCAAAGGGCAAGTCTATGGTTTCTCTCCCATTTTCAAAAGTAAGCACAGATTTGGAATCGCTATATATGACTTGTGAACAAAAAAACTCAAGTCTTTTGTTCAATTCTGAGCCGTTCAGCTGTTACTGATTATTGATGCCATTGCTGTGCGTGAAAGTTTGTCACTCAAGAGGGTAAGTCTGTGGTTTCTCAACCATTTTCAAAAGTAACCACAGATTTGGAACCGCTATATACAACTTGTGAACAAAAAAACTCAAGTCTTCTGTTCTATTCTCAGCCGTTCAGCTGTTACTGATTATTGATGCTATTGCGGTGCGTGAAAGTTTGTGGCTCAAGAGGGTAAGTCTGTGGTTTCTCAACCTTTTTCAAAAGTAAGCACAGATTTGGAACCGCTATATACGACTTGTGAACAAAAAAACTCAAGTCTTCTGTTTTATTCTCAGCCGTTCAGCTGTTACTGATTATTGATGCTATTGCAGTGCATGAAAGTCTGTCACTGAAGAGGGTAAGTCTGTGGTTTCTCAACTATTTTCAAAAGTAAGCACAGATTTGGAACCGCTATCTACGACTTGTGAACAAAAAAACTCAAGTCTTGTGTGCAATTCTCAGCCGTTCAGATGCTACAGAGGAAATTGGTAATTTTCGGGAAAAACTTTTCCCTACTCAGGAAAGTAATGTTTCTAATGGTCCGGCACCAGCTCCACCCCCCCAGGATCCAAGCGGCACATTATAGCTTTCAGGAAAAAAAAAGTATGTCCAGATCCGTTGAGAATTCGCCCGTGCCCAGCACTTGCAGATATATATACATATATATACATATATATATATATGAGGACAAAAGTTGAGTAACCTCTATAGACCGCGGAGCGGCCCTTCGGGCCGCTCCGCGGTCAAAAAAACCTCAAAAAGTGGGGTCTCAAATTTCGAAATTTTTTCGAAAAAGTTCATTTTATTTTATTAATAGTATAATTTACTGAATCAAAACCTCAGAAAACAATTTTTCATAAAAAGTGAAACAAGAATGGAAAAACATAGTTTAAGATATATTATAAGAAATTCAACAATAGGTCTAAATGAAACATGACAAACTGCTAAGGATCAAGGCCGCGCATCTATTGGCGACAGCCGATATTACCTTGTTATGTACTGCAAAGAATATTGACTGTAAGGGACACTTTAAGGTAAGCTGCTTAAAAACAGGCATGGCTAAGTGGCACTGGCTTCTACTGGCTTTCTCGGCTTTTCGTTCAGATTTTGCTAAAGTAGCTTTCAGCCTGAAGTTGTTGCAATGATGTTGTTTGCAGTTGGACTGCTGGCAGCGCTGGATCCTGTAGAAAAAGCCTGCAACATCGCCGAGGGCGATGAACACGGCACCTGGTTCTTCCAAAATCGCCAATCCTGCTTCGTATACTACAGGAAGGAAATGCTAAATTGGTCCTCCTTTTTGACTGATGTTCTGCTTTGTTGTCAGCAGATCTTGTATCAGGGACCAAGCGTACCTCAAGTGTGTAAACGAGGCTGAAAATGGTTCTCCCTGGAGTCAGCTGAACGTTCGCGGTCGCCTGGCCCATATCAATCGCCAGGAGATTCAAGACAGGGTTTCCTCGGAGGACTCCTGGTTCGGTCTACGCAAAAATTATGCAACAAAGAACATCACGGTTGGTGCTTGAAATATGGCTGGCCCCTCATTCAAGGCCACTTGGCTGCTGGCAGGCTCCGAATGCCACGAGCTGGGGAGGCGGCAGGAACGGCAAAACCTTGCGACCTAACATGCAATTCATCCACGACAACTTGAACATTGGCGGCGAGTCTAAAATGTGCATTTGGCGCAAACAAAGTGGACAGTGGGAAGACAAAGAATGCACTGCACAAGCTTCCTTTATATGCGAGTTTCTAAAGAGTGAGCTTGGATGCTGGGAGAGCGGAATAGTGAGGGTGGGAAAGTTTGCAGATCCATCGCCCACCACTAAAATGACGACTACTGGGGGCGAGGATTTCACAAGCAGCAGCGAATGGAAAACAGGCAGCGCGAAGCGTAACCATGCCCAAACATACATCCTCTCATATTATGCTCCCTTTTGACCTCCCACTTTCCACTCACGCAGGTGTCGAGGGACTGAGTGCGACATCCTTCAAAACTGCTTCAATCACCGACATGGCAAAGTCGACGGAAGGGGATCTGGAAACGTCCCTTGGCTCAACATCAGCAAGCGGTTGCCTCAATTTTCTGGCTAGGAGAGATAGATGGTAATCTAGTGAAAAAGAATTTTCCAACTAGTTAACAAACAAACAGTTAACCCTTCTATTATTAGCTGGAATTGCGAGGGTTGGGTTTAGGCCTTGCCTTTATGTATCTGTTTCTTGATGAATTTGGGAGCACTGGTGAAAATGAACAGATGTTTGCAGACTTAGGTATAGAAACCACTTCGGCATCGGTAGAAGGCGATCGGAGCCCAACAAGCATCGGCCCATATCCCGAGGTAACGACTACTGAACAGGACAACATCTGGACCCGACAGGAAACCTCAGTGGGTGGTATGCCTTCCCACCTCTTCCAGCTGCTGGACAGAGCCGATGGGAGGAACAGGTGGCGACGGCTGTTTGGAGCAAAAAGCTGGATTCTTGGTGGCTCAAGGCTCCTGCTTCGCGGCTTTCCAGGAGCATCTGAAGCAGGCCGAAGCCGTGGCTGTCTGCTCCAAGAGTGGCGGCCACCTGGCCAGTCCCTACCATCGCCAGACCCGTCGCTGGCTCCTGGCTGGCCTCAACTTCACGGTTGACCAACTGGCCGTCAGTGGATGGCTGAGTCAGGGCCTTCTTTGTAGAACTGCACTTCTGTGCACCTGGAGCAAAAGAGCGGGGCCGCTGAGACGGACGCGGACTGGTTCTGGCACCTGCCGGACGGGAGTCAGCTGCCCGGTTGGCCAAGTTTTCTCTGTCAGTGTCCGCCGATGGTTCACTCTGCTTTTCAGCAGCGGCTGACGACACATGGAAGTCAGGTCAGCCGAACGACGCAGGGGAGAGGGAACACGATGAAGAGAATGCCGCCTGTATGGGAGGAAGGTGTGAGGATGAGCTATGCGACGTTCGCCATCTGAGAGCCCGCCCCTACCTCTGCCAGTACCCCTTGAGTGGTTCGACTGCTTTTGGGGCAATAAAAAGAGCTGAGAGTGCTGGCCTGTAGGTCTGGAGGCCTGCGAATCGCTGGACAGTAGCGTTCGGGACCTGGACTCGTGCTTCAGTGGGGTCCTGACTTCTGCTCGGATGACGTTCGACGAGGCCAACCTCTTCTGCCAGAGCAACGGAGGCCACCTCGCCGCCCCCTACACCCAGGAGCTCCTGCTCCAACTGGCCGAGAAACTCCACCCTCTCGTAACCTCTTCCTTACTCCTGTCAGTCAAAAGTCCTGGCGTTTTAGGATATTTCGCGGTATTTCTGGATCAATCTCTACCAGGGACCAGGCGGGTTGGAGCCAAATGAGAGTTGGTGGTGGCGGCTGCCCAACGGTAGCCAAAGTAAATGCCCCAGTTTTGTTTGACCCAATGCTTATTGCTCTAATTGTCTTCAGTGGCTTTGGACCCGGCTCTGTGGCTAGATATGGAGCCGAATGACAAAACGCATAGCGAAAATGCGGGAATATTGGCCGATGATGCGCGGGGTGTGGGCACGGCAGATGCGCCAGAAAACAATCCATATGTACCAATTTGCCAATTCGTTTACGGTCAGAATTGAATTTTCATGTAAAAATGAGCTATGCAGCCTAAAAACCAATTTTGAGGCCAACATACTACTTTGAAGAGCACGACCAAGGACGAAAAAACTATCACCAACAAAGTATCGACTACAACAAATGGCAAATCCTTCAGTTTTGTCATTGATGCTTGCTGTAAATCAGGACTTTTGCAGATGGAAAAGAGGTGGCGGATAGAAAGACTACAACGACAGCAGAACCAACCGAAAAAATGGAAGCTAAATCAAGCGACTTCATCTCAACCTCGGCAGCAGAAAAAAAGAAGATGGATGAAAAGCGGACTTCCACTAATGAACCTCCGGAGAAATGGGAAACGAGTTCAAGCAACTTAATCTCCACCTCAGAAGATGGAGAAGAGAAGATGGATGGAGAGAAACCAACCTCTGCTAAACCTACGGAGAACTGGGAAACAAGTTCCAACAACCATATCTCCAACCCGGCAGATGGAGAAGAGAAGATGGATAGAGAGAAACCAACCTCTGCTAAACCTACGGAGAACTGGGAAACAAGTTCCAACAACCATATCTCCAACTCGGCAGATGGAGAAGAGAAGATGGATGGAGAGAAACCAACCACTCCTGAACCTACGGAGAACTGGGAAACAAGTTCAAGCAACTTTATCTACACATCGGCAGATGGAGAAGAGAAGATGGATGGAGAGAAACCGACCTCTGCTAAACCTACGGAGAACTGGGAAACAAGTTCTATCAACTTTATCTCCAACTCGGCAGATGGAGAAGAGAAGATGGATGGAGAGAAACCAACCTCTGCTAAACCTACGGAGAACTGGGAAACAAATTCAAGCATCTCCACCTCGGCAGATGAAGAAGAGAAGATTGATCGAGAGAAACCAACCTCTGTTGAACCTACGGAGAACTGGGAAATAATTTTCAACAACCTTATCTTTAACTCGGTAGATGGAGAAGAGAAGCTGGATGGAGAGGAACCAACCTCTGCTAAACCTACGGAGAACTGGGAAACAAGTTCTATCAACTTTATCTCCAACTCGGCAGATGGAGAAGAGAAGATGGATGGAGAGAAACCAACCACTCCTGAACCTACAGAGAACTGGGAAACAAGTTCCAACAACCATATCTCCAATCCGGCAGATGGAGAAGAGAAGATGGATGGAGAGAAACCAACCTCTGCTAAACCTACGGAGAACTGGGAAACAAGTTCTATCAACTTTATCTCCAACTCGGCAGATGGAGAAGAGAAGATGGATGGAGAGAAACCAACCTCTGCTAAACCTACGGAGAACTGGGAAACAAATTCAAGCATCTCCACCTCGGCAGATGAAGAAGAGAAGATTGATCGAGAGAAACCAACCTCTGTTGAACCTACGGAGAACTGGGAAATAATTTTCAACAACCTTATCTTTAACTCGGTAGATGGAGAAGAGAAGCTGGATGGAGAGGAACCAACCTCTGCTGAACCTACGGAGAAATGGGAAACAAGTTCAAAAAATTTATCTCCACATCGGCAGATGGAGAAAATAAGATGGATGGAGAGAAACCAACCTCTGCTGAACCTACGGAGAACTGGGAAACAAGTTCAAGCAACTTTATCTCCACATCGGCAGATGGAGAAGAGAAGATGGATGGAGAGAAACCAACCTCTGCTAAACCTACGGAGAACTGGGAAAAAAGTTCCAGCAACCATATCTTCAACCCGGCAGATGGAGAAGAGAAGATGGATGGAGAGAAACCAACCTCTGCTAAACCTACGGAGAACTGGGAAACAAGTTCTATCAACTTTATCTCCAACTCGGCAGATGGAGAAGAGAAGATGGATGGAGAGAAACCAACCACTCCTGAACCTACAGAGAACTGGGAAACAAGTTCCAACAACCATATCTCCAACCCGGCAGATGGAGAAGAGAAGATGGATGGAGAGAAACCAACCTCTGCTAAACCTACGGAGAACTGGGAAACAAGTTCTATCAACTTTATCTCCAACTCGGCAGATGGAGAAGAGAAGATGGATGGAGAGAAACCAACCTCTGCTAAACCTACGGAGAACTGGGAAACAAATTCAAGCATCTCCACCTCGGCAGATGAAGAAGAGAAGATTGATCGAGAGAAACCAACCTCTGTTGAACCTACGGAGAACTGGGAAATAATTTTCAACAACCTTATCTTTAACTCGGTAGATGGAGAAGAGAAGCTGGATGGAGAGGAACCAACCTCTGCTGAACCTACGGAGAAATGGGAAACAAGTTCAAAAAAATTTATCTCCACATCGGCAGATGGAGAAAATAAGATGGATGGAGAGAAACCAACCTCTGCTGAACCTACGGAGAACTGGGAAACAAGTTCAAGCAACTTTATCTCCACATCGGCAGATGGAGAAGAGAAGATGGATGGAGAGAAACCAACCTCTGCTAAACCTACGGAGAACTGGGAAAAAAGTTCCAGCAACCATATCTTCAACCCGGCAAATGGAGAAGAGAAGATGGATGTAGAGAAACCAACCTCTGCTAAACCTACGGAGAACTGGGAAACAAATTCAAGCATCTCCACCTCGGCAGATGAAGAAGAGAAGATTGATCGAGAGAAACCAACCTCTGTTGAACCTACGGAGCACTGGGAAATAATTTTCAACAACCTTATCTCCAACTCGGTAGATGGAGAAAATAAGATGGATGGAGAGAAACCAACCTCTGCTGAACCTACGGAGAACTGGGAAACAATTTCAGGCACCGCCACCTCGGCAGATGAAGAAGAGAAGATGGATGGAGAGAAACCAACCTCTGCTGAACCTACGGAGAACTTGGAAACAAGCTCCAACAACCTTATCTCCAACTCGGCAGATGGAGAAAAGAAGATGGATGGAAAGCGGACTTCTACTCATGAACCTCCGGAGAAATGGGAAACGAGTTCAAGCAACTTCGTCTTAACCGCGGCAGATAGAGAAAAGAAGATGGATGGAGAAGGGACACCGACTAATAAACCTGGAGAGAAAGGGGGAACAAGTTCAAGCAACTTTAGTGGAGAAGATAAAATTCTCCGTTCAAATGGAGAAGAGAAGATAGATAAAAAGAAAACGACAACTGGTGAAGCTTCGATGAGCTGGGAAACAAATGCAAGAAAATCCATGCCAGCCTCCGAGGGAGATAAGAAAACGGACGAAGCGTTTGACGAAGTTGGCGTAGCCAAGTCCTTTGTCTATCAGCCAGCTTTTTCTGAGGAGCTGACTCAGACGGAGTACCTTGAGAAGGCCTTCAAGGCTGAGGAGGATATTAGTTTCATCTATCAATCTATGGTCTCATTTTTCTGCTAGCTTTTTGGTGCAATTAACCAAAGAAAGAAAATTGAGGTGGACGGAATGACGGAAACGGAGAAGGATGGCCCAGAGAATGGGGCTGAGCCACTTCCCAAGCGCTCCAAGGCCGCCAACGCTTACACAAGCGCTCTTCAAGACCTAATGCCTGCCGCCCTGGCCCATCTGGACGAAGCTGAGCTTGCGTCTGTGGGTTCACTTTCCCAATTGCCTCCTACTTACTGGAAATAAAGGAAGGCTAAAAATGCTAGGTGTTTCACTGTCGGAGATAATGATGCGCTGCGAGTTCAACGGCGCCCCCTGCGACTTGGCTCGGGACTTCCAGCTTTCCGTGGACCGCCGCTTCGGCAACTGCTACACCTACAATCGGAGCCAAGTTCTACCGGACGCTGGTGGTGATGGACGAGGTTTTCTTCCACACCTCCACCTGACCTTTTCCTATCATCACCACTCATGTACAGGTCTTTTCCTGCAGCTGAAGGTTCATCGTAACGAGTACCTGAGCATGATGGAGACGGTCGGTGTACGCGTCCTCCTGCATGACAGAGAGGTTTGCGTAGAAACTGATGTTTCCTTTTCTCCTTGCATACTCTAAGATGGATTGGAGATTGCGCCGTTGCCCTACGCGGCAGGCTTCAACATCCCGGCGGGAGTGAGCAGCAGTGTCAGTCTAGCCTACACCCAGATGCTTCACCTCGGCCGCCCCTACACACCCTGCATCCACAGCACCAACAGCTCCTTCTATCCTCTAGACGGCGCCTACTCCAACCTGGTTGCCTTTTTGCCCGCGGCGCGGCCCGACGGGCCGCTCCGCGGTCTATAGAGGTTATTACTCAACTTTTGTCCTCATATATATATATATGTATATATGTATATATGTATTTCTGGAAATGCTGGCCCCGGGCGAATTCTCAACGGATCTTGACAAACTTTTTTTTTCCTGAAAGCTAATCTTATTTTAGGAAGATCTGGAGGGGTAGACCCGGTTTTTGAGCAATTGAAACATTACTTTTTTGGGTAGAAATGTTTAAAAGTGAAGTATGCTGAGAAATGGCGAATTCTCAACGGATTTGGACAAACTTTTTTTTTCCTGAAAGCTAATAAAATTTTAGGAAGATCTGGATGGGTGGATTCTGTCTTGGAGCATTTGAAACATTACTTTTTTGGGTAGAAATGTTTAAAAATGAAGTATGCTGAGAAATGGCGAATTCTCAACGGATTTGGACAAACTTTTTTTTTACTTAAAGGTAATAAAATTTTAGGAAGATCTGGAGGGGTGGAACTGGTCCCGGAGCATTTGAAACATTACTTTGTTGGGTAGAAATGTTTTAAAATGAAGTATGCTGAGAAATGGCGAATTCTCAACGGATTTGGACAAACTTTTTTCGCTTAAAGGTAATAAGTTGTGGATGAGGGGGGGAAGCTCCGCGGTCACCTATTGCGCTCTGCGCCATATACTTGTTCCCCCTTCATACCCCTCTTCTACTTCCCCCTAACAATATCATCTGAAGAACTGCGAGGAGTTGTGCGTGCAGCGAGCACTGGCGGACTGGTGTCTCTGCACTGACCCACGACGCCCCAGCCTCAACGCCACCGGCCACCTCCCACAGCTCCCCAACTGCGGGCTGGTCAAAAGTTATCACTTCCTGTTTCGCTTGCCTGTTCGAGCCTCCCTCATGTACCTCAGAGAGGTGCCTGGACGTCTTCTTGGCCAGCCGACGCGCACACAGGAACCGATTCTGCGACGAGTGTCACCTGCCCTGCAGCTATCGCCTGGCCCGCATCACGGAGTCCCGCCGCCTATGGCCGCAAATAAATCATGTCTTCTAGAATCACCCCCAAACCTTAGGCTCCCTTCATCTCCTGCTTTCAGGTTCCTCCGGAATGCGCGCCATTGGTGAACGCTACGGAGCGTAGGGCGTGCATCAAGCAGATCAGGTTTGAGCTGGACTCATGGCAGGGGTAAACTGTATTAAGAGAGCTTTAGTGAGAAGGGCTAAAGTCTCAGAAACGTGGTTGCCGAAAAATTTTGAGCCCCCTTTTTTATATTTTTTTTCGAAACTAGACACAACTCTAAGATTTTTGGTAACCTGTGAGTGCTTAAAACTAAAAATTCAATTTTTGGCGAATTTTTGAAGTTTGGAAAGTGACCAAAATTTTAAATGCCCATAACTCATTTTCTTCTCAACCAATTTTTATGATCTAACCACCATTCGAACCGTCTTGACGAGAATAACATTTTCTTTTTTGACCAACTCTTTACGATCAAACCCTGCAGAGCTATGTTCAAAAAACCTCTCTGCACAGATTTCGAAAATTCATTTTTTTTGTAATTTTGTTAAAAAATTTTGTTTTAGCCAAACGGGACCCATTTTTTCTGAAAATTCAGGTCATTTTACATATACCTACCAATTCATGGCTCCGGAAACCATGTTCCACGAGAGATATTTGAGGCTTAAAATGAAAACTTCCATTTTGCCCCTATGTTATAACAGGCAAAAAATGGCCAAAAAAATTTTCTTTCAAAAATTCAAGTTTTTGGCTCAGAAAATTTCTTTTGCCCCGTATGTATCTAACTGTTTGGTTTTTAGTGCAGATTCAATGCTTGAGCTGTAAAACAGAGCATGAACTTTTCGTATGCCTATAGCATTGTGAAAAACAATGTCAAATTTTTTCCGCTTAGACACTAAAAATGAGGTTAAAAACCACACAGTTAGATAAATAAGGGGCAAAAAAAATTTTCTGAGCCAAAAAATTGAATTTTTGAAAGAAAAAATTTTTCGGCCATTTTTTGCCTATGTTATTACATAGGGGCAAAATGGAAGTTTTCATTTTAAGCCTCAAATATATCTCGTGGAACACGGTTTCCGGTACCATGAATTGGTAGGTATATCTGAGCTGAATTTTCAGAAAAAATGGGTCCCGTTTGGCGGAAACGAAATTTTCTTAAACAATATTACAAAAAAAATGAATTTTCGAAATCTGTGCAGAGAGGTTTTTTGAACATAGCTCTGCAAGGTTTGATCGTAAAGAGTTGGTCAAACAAGTATATGGCGCAAAGCGCAATAGGTGACCGCGGAGCGCATCCTTTATATGATATTTATATGATACTTATATATGATACTATATGATTATATGTAACTCAAAAATCAAGTCCGTGGTTTCTCAACCAATTTCAAAAGTAAGCACAGATTTACAATCGACATATAAGGCTAGTGAACAAAAAATCAACTCTTCTGTGCAATTCTCAAGACTTCAGGTACTACAGTGCAAAAACCGCATATTGCAATTTTCCAACTTTCTACCCAGAAAAGTAATGTTTTAAATGCTTCGGGACCAGTTCCACCTCTCCAGATATTCTTAAAATTTAACTACCTATATGCAAAAAAAAAGTGTGTCCAAATCCATTGAGAAATCGCCATTTCTCAACATACCCTATTTTTTAAAATTTCTACCCAAAAAAAGTTATGTTTCTTATGCTCCGGGACCAGTTTCACCCCTCCAGATCTTCCTAAAATGTTATTACCTTTAAGCAAAAAAAAAGTTTGTCCAAATCCGTTGAGAATTCGCCATTTCTCAACATACCCCATTTTTCAAACTTTCTACCCAAAAAAGTAATGTTTTAAATGCTCCGGGACAAGTTCCACCCCTCCAGATCTTCCTAAAATGTTATTACCTTTCAGCAAAAAAAAAGTTTGTCCAAATCCGTTGAGAATCCGCCATTTCTCAACATACCCCATTTTTCAAAAGTTCTACCCAAAAAAGTAATGTTTCAAATGCTCCGGGATCAGTTCCACCCCTCCAGATCTTCTTAAAATATTATTACCTTTCAGGGAAAAAAAAGTTTGTCCAAATCCGTTGAGAATTCGCCATTTCTCAGCATACTTCACTTTTAAACATTTCTACCCAAAAAAGTAATGTTTCAATTGCTCAAAAACCGGGTCTACCCCTCCAGATCTTCCTAAAATAAGATTAGCTTTCAGGAAAAAAAAAGTTTGTCAAGATCCGTTGAGAATTCGCCCGGGGCCAGCATTTCCAGAAATACATATATACATATATATGAGGACAAAAGTTGAGTAACCTCTATAGACCGCGGAGCGGCCCTTCGGGCCGCTCCGCGGTCAAAAATTAAATGTTTTTCTCGTCAAGACGGTTCGAATGGTGGTTAGATCATAAAAATTGGTTGAGAAGAAAATGAGTTATGGGCAGTTAAAATTTTGGTCATTTTCCAAACTTCAAAAATTCGCCAAAAATCGAATTTTTAGTTTTAAGCACTCACAGGTCACCAAAAGTCTTAAAATTGTGTCTAGTTTCGAAAAAAATATAAAAAAGGGGGTCAAAATTTTTCGGCAAGGGACTTTTGAAACTCTCAATAAAGCTCTCTTAAGGTTTTTGCTTGCAGTGGTGACCGACTGGAAATCCGCGTCTATCTCAAACGCCTCCGTCAGGTTGTCTATGCTGAGACGCCGCACCTAACGGTTCTTTTGGTCTTATTTACCTTAAAGAAGATCGAAATGCGTTTTGTTCATGAGATTTCTTGCGTCATCAGCGCCTTGGGCAACCTCATTGGGATCACGGCAGGCTTATCGGTTGTTTACTTGGGTTTTTGAAAAGTTTTGCAGCAGCTTGTTTTGAACAATATTTATATGCTACCAAATAATGTATATTTTAATGTTGATGGAAGCTAAGGCACGGTATTTTTATGACCATTTTAGGCACTGAGTGTTGTGGAGTTTTTCGAGCTGGCAGTTCTTCTTTGCATCGCCTTCTACCGCCGCATGTCCTGTGTTTAAGGACCGTGATAGCCATACCTCTCTAAAATATAATTTTCTTAACTTTATGACGAAAATATTTTCATGTATCATTTGTTTATAATTTAGTTATTCCTTATAGTTATTGTAAGCTTTTCATGGTTTTCGTCTTGTGATTGTTTTGTGGGAAGCTCGTGATCTTGTAAAAAACTACTTTTTAAAACGATATTCTCCGCTGTAGTCTGTATACGCGTGGCACTTTGGATTACTCATTTATGAAGGCTTTTTTTGTTTCTGACATAATAACGGTTTCCTTCATGTCAAGGCAAGCAGCTGAAAAAAGCGTTGGAATAGAGGCTGTTCGAAAGGGTGCGGCTGTAGAAGATCTCGGCCATGAGCAGCATTAGAGAGGCGAGCAGCATAGCAGAGCAGGTGCGTAGAATGTTCTCAAGCAAAAATCCTCAGCATGCTGCACATAGCAGAAAATTGTAAAACCTGGCAATGGTTGAATCGAAGAGGCTGAGCTGGACTGCGCCTGAGTTTCTGATCTCGCTCTGCCCCCGGATGGCCGCGAAATTCACGGTCAAACGCCACCTTTGATCTTTTCATTACCATCCACCTGTCTCAGTCCCATTTGTCGTCCTTCCCTCCTCTCTCCTAAGATATGAAGTGAAGCGGCGAGAATGGGAGACCAGTTGTTTGCAACGATATTTTATGTTTCGTACTAGATATCAAACAGTTTTAAAAACTGTTCGAGTTTTTGACTTTTCAATATCTTTCACATTTCCCATTTTGTCGACAAGTAGTGAAAAGAGTGGCTAGCAAAGAGAGAGGCTCGTGTTGCTAAATTAACGCCTCATATAAAATTAGATTGAAAGTGAGATTGTTGAAAAACTATAGCCACTCATGACTGATGGGAAGGAGAAATGACCTGAAGAAGGTAGCGATTGTCGGCAAGGACGCGGGCCAAGGCCTCTTGGAAGCGGCGAAGTTGGGCAGTGCTGGTGCAGTGGGGGTTGCGGGTGCAACTGATGGGAAGGAGAAATGACCTGAAGAAGGTAGCGATTGTCGGCAAGGACGCGGGCCAAGGCCTCTTGGAAGCGGCGAAGTTGGGCAGTGCTGGTGCAGTGGGGGTTGCGGGTGCAACTGATGGGAAGGAGAAATGACCTGAAGAAGGTAGCGATTGTCGGCAAGGACGCGGGCCAAGGCCTCTTGGAAGCGGCGAAGTTGGGCAGTGCTGGTGCAGTGGGGGTTGCGGGTGCAACTGATGGGAAGGAGAAATGACCTGAAGAAGGTAGCGATTGTCGGCAAGGACGCGGGCCAAGGCCTCTTGGAAGCGGCGAAGTTGGGCAGTGCTGGTGCAGTGGGGGTTGCGGGTGCAACTGATGGGAAGGAGAAATGACCTGAAGAAGGTAGCGATTGTCGGCAAGGACGCGGGCCAAGGCCTCTTGGAAGCGGCGAAGTTGGGCAGTGCTGGTGCAGTGGGGGTTGCGGGTGCAACTGATGGGAAGGAGAAATGACCTGAAGAAGGTAGCGATTGTCGGCAAGGACGCGGGCCAAGGCCTCTTGGAAGCGGCGAAGTTGGGCAGTGCTGGTGCAGTGGGGGTTGCGGGTGCAACTGATGGGAAGGAGAAATGACCTGAAGAAGGTAGCGATTGTCGGCAAGGACGCGGGCCAAGGCCTCTTGGAAGCGGCGAAGTTGGGCAGTGCTGGTGCAGTGGGGGTTGCGGGTGCAACTGATGGGAAGGAGAAATGACCTGAAGAAGGTAGCGATTGTCGGCAAGGACGCGGGCCAAGGCCTCTTGGAAGCGGCGAAGTTGGGCAGTGCTGGTGCAGTGGGGGTTGCGGGTGCAACTGATGGGAAGGAGAAATGACCTGAAGAAGGTAGCGATTGTCGGCAAGGACGCGGGCCAAGGCCTCTTGGAAGCGGCGAAGTTGGGCAGTGCTGGTGCAGTGGGGGTTGCGGGTGCAACTGATGGGAAGGAGAAATGACCTGAAGAAGGTAGCGATTGTCGGCAAGGACGCGGGCCAAGGCCTCTTGGAAGCGGCGAAGTTGGGCAGTGCTGGTGCAGTGGGGGTTGCGGGTGCAACTGATGGGAAGGAGAAATGACCTGAAGAAGGTAGCGATTGTCGGCAAGGACGCGGGCCAAGGCCTCTTGGAAGCGGCGAAGTTGGGCAGTGCTGGTGCAGTGGGGGTTGCGGGTGCAACTGATGGGAAGGAGAAATGACCTGAAGAAGGTAGCGATTGTCGGCAAGGACGCGGGCCAAGGCCTCTTGGAAGCGGCGAAGTTGGGCAGTGCTGGTGCAGTGGGGGTTGCGGGTGCAACTGATGGGAAGGAGAAATGACCTGAAGAAGGTAGCGATTGTCGGCAAGGACGCGGGCCAAGGCCTCTTGGAAGCGGCGAAGTTGGGCAGTGCTGGTGCAGTGGGGGTTGCGGGTGCAACTGATGGGAAGGAGAAATGACCTGAAGAAGGTAGCGATTGTCGGCAAGGACGCGGGCCAGGCCCGCGTCCTTGCTGCTTTTATTACTTTTCTGGCTAACTAATAATTGTTTTCAAAAACTACTCTCATAGGCTGGAATTATGTGTGCACTGCTGAATGCTGTATTCAAAATGTCGAAAACTGGTCGTAAAAACACTTTATGTTTTTAGAATCTGGCAAAAATCCTCTTCAAGTATCTGTATCAGCTGCAGTTTATCAGTGAACAGCCCAGCAACCTCTGGCTCGACCTGTGTTATCCGAAGCGGTTTTCGTTGCAGTGCCGCTGCTAAAGCAGCCTGCCCAGCGTTCCTCGGCCTCCGCAATCGAGCAAAGTAGCTACTGCTCTCTTTCCAGCTTTCCGTGGCCATGAAAACCTGGCCTCTCTCAATAGCGGCTGCCAGCCCCTCCGCGCTTCGAAACGGCGGAATCTGCTTTGCTCATCCCCTTTTTTCTCACCATTTCGAGATCACTGAAAAAATGATTACCTCTGTGGCAAAAAAGCGGATTTTGAAAAAGCAGCCGAAAAGAATGATGTAGAATGCTGTGCCTAAAGACCAGGCTGCCTTGA
Source organism: Ptycholaimellus sp. GST1_10 (assembly GCA_030248095.1). Taxonomy (NCBI): domain Eukaryota; kingdom Metazoa; phylum Nematoda; class Chromadorea; order Chromadorida; family Chromadoridae; genus Ptycholaimellus; species Ptycholaimellus sp. GST1_10. Next base: position 37,377 of record JASANA010010583.1, on the reverse strand, counting down.
GGGCCCTGGGCAACTGGGCAGGAGGCCAGTGCTGGTTGAGGGCAGAACGGAGCAAGCTCTCAGTTGCTGCTAGCAATCTGCAGAAAATTATTTTTTTTTAATTTTCTTGCGCATTTTCTTCATCCTTTTTCCATAAAGACTTGAATGATGAGGAAAATACCTCTGTGGACTGCGTGGAGGGCGTAGAAGGAGAGAGGCGGTGATAGCGAGGGCTACTAATGCCAGAGCAGCAGGGACTCGAAGAATGCCATCCGTGATTGGCAGACTACGATGCTCCACCAGACTGGCGTGAACCAGGAATTCGTAATGGAAGACACCAGCCGGGTTCGCCACCACTCGAGCACCTCATCTCACTTTTACATTCAACAACTCAGATCTTACTTAGCAAGACAAACTGATAGCAGAGCGGATAAATAGCTTTTTTGAGAAGGTCTTATGTCCAAAAATAAGCGAAGGAACGATTTTTTTTTAAATTTCAACCGGGAATGATTCGCCCTGGAGTCCAGGCCACTGGCACTCCATTCAGATCCACAATTCCCTCAACCGTGAGTCTTGCCAGATAGTGCTTGAAGCTTTCGTTAGCCAGTTTTTCTGTCACCGGAATCTAGAAAATTCTTCACAAGCTTACTTCTGAATCTTAATTCTCACTGCCTAAAAAGTGGGCTAAGGATAATTAGAAAGATTGACGCACCGTCAAACTGTATGAAGCGCTGAGGGCCTGTTGGAGGATTAGCAAATAGAGCGCCGGCCATTTAATTGGTTGGGTACCAATTTTGCGTCCTTTTGCATTGAATATCGCACAGGACTGCGGAATATTGGCCACAGTGCCAGCTTGCGCTACGCATTGCGGTACTCGGGCAGCATTCGGATATAAACCAACCGCTATTTCTTGCATTTCGCCGCACTAATCAATTATCTGGAACAAGTTCAGAATATTTAACAAGGTATACTCGGCTATCGCCAAGATGCGCGGCCTTTGGTCCAAATAAAAACCTCAAATAACATTACTATACCACCCATATGAATCACTGCCAAAAGTGAGCTGATTTTATTAAAAACTCAGGGATTTATGGATGTTCGAATTTTTGAAACATCAATATTTTAGGTTTTTGACTAAATATGAAGAGTTCATTTTAAAAAGTCCTTTTCTGAACTTCAATTTACCACCTTGATAGACGTTCATGCCAAAATTCAACTGATTTCATAGAAAAACCATCGATTTATCGATGTTCAAATTTTTGAAACATCAAGATTTTAGGTTTTTCGCCATAAATCAGGAAATAATTAATATTTCGGAAATTCCTTTTGCCAGCTTCAAGAGATCACCTTAATGGACATACCTGCCAAAATTCAGCCAATTTCATTGAAAAACCATCGATTTATGTATGTTCGAATTTTTGAAACATCAAGATTTTAGGTTTTTCGCCATAAATCGGGAAATAATTAATATTTCGGAGATTCCTTTTGCCAGCTTCAAGATATCACCTTGATGGACGTACCTGCCAAAATTCAGCCAATTTCATTGAAAAACAAGTGATTTATGAATTTTCGTATTTTGAAACATCAAAAAATTGAGTTATGGGCGAAAATCGAAAAATTACGCCCATCCCAAAAAATGGCCTGGAGATACCACCCAGAAGGACCTTCATGCAAAAAATTAGCCAATTTCGTTGAAAAACCGCGGAGGCCCGGCCCCGGAAAGACACATATATATATATATATATATGCGGACAGACGGACGCAAAAATGGGGTAACTGCTTAAGCTGGCCTTGGCCGCCCGCCGCTTCGGGCAGGGCGCCAGAGCTCCTCCGGCCTCCGGGCACGGGTGCTACGGCCCCTACGCTTCGCCTAGCATGCTTCGCATGCTAGGCTACGCTCCGGGGCCTCCGCACCCATGCCCTCCGGCCTCCGGAGCTCTGACTGCCCTGCCCTCCGCGGCAGGCGGCCTTCGGCCGCGCAAAAATTAACTGCTTAACAAGTGTGAGAGGGAAAACTTTAAGGCTATTTGGGTGTGCTATAAAATGACCCTTGATGCTCAAGAAAATGTTAATTTTTTGGGGCTTGCCCCTGAAAAACCCTTAATTTCGGCCTGTTTAGATCGGTTTTGAATAAACCATGCCCATATTGAATTGATCACTTTTTGTCACGCTTTTGGCTGAAAGAAGCTGCAGTAACAAGATCTCTTCTCGTCTAATTGGTGTAAACCACACACTGCATGCAATATTTTTTTTAGCCGAGTCCTTGCTTTTTTATGTCAATACCAAAACTCTGAGGAGCTTTAGGCGGGAATTCCTTATTCCCATCTTCATAACAAAACTAGAAAAGAAATGCCGATTAATGAGCGGCATAAAAGCAAGAGAAATTTGCAATCATAGAATTTAATACAAACGATCTGGAAGCTGTGATTGAGGTAAGACCAGCTGATCCACAAAAACTCGTCCTCCTTCGGCCGTTTTCGAATACTTTTACGGAACTAGACCTTTTCCCACTCGCCCAATTAGAGAATTTTAGACTAGACTTGGCCAGTAAGGTGTTCTATCGGTGCACTTCTTCATCCCATAGAGAAACCAGAAAGATAATTGTGGCGATTAAAAACCTCATAACCTTCATATTTCCATCAATGCAGTTTTTGAAATATTTTTTCATATATGCTTTGTTTTTTCCCTCATGTGAGTACGGCAGGGCCAAGGAATGATAACCAGGGCATTGTGAGACTAGCCATGCATTCCTCTTGCGTCTATCGTCCTTGCACTGGGGGAAAGGCCTGAAGGGGTTCAATAGGAGGTCCCCCAAAAGTGCCCGGAGAACCGGGAACCCTTTTAGCGTGGCAAAGTTTGGCCGCGGGCATTGAAATGCCAGGTCAAAACCCTCAGTTCCCCCTCTCCCCCCCCCCCCATTTTCATTCATTTCATCATCTCTACCCCTAACCAATCCCATCTTTGCGATCTTTCGCTCCTCTTTCCTTCCAACCTTATCCCCTTTCCTGCAACTGAGTCTTTTGGAATCTTTGCTTTCGAGGGCTCAAAATTTTTGCTTCGACACTCTGCTGGGGCTGTTGCCTGATGTTTGGATATTGAATCGGAAGCCACAAAAGCAGAAGCACAAGTTTTGAAGGTGAATAAAAGTTGGCTGGGTGGATATGGGTGCCGTGGGCCTGGCGCTGGTGCTTTGCACAGCATTCACTCTGCTTCTGCGTCTCTGGCGTCGATTCAGCCGCATCAAGGCTCAGATAAATCGCCTGCATGGCCCACGAGCCTTCCCACTCATCGGCAACGTTCACCAGTTCAAGACTCAGCCCGACGGTTAGTTCTTCTCCTATCCACTCTCTCATTACCTCTTGCCACCCATCTCCCTGGTCTTCCAGACTTCTTTGAGCAAGCAGTGGGCGTGAGCGCAATGTACCGCAGTCCTCGCATGCTTCGCATCTGGCTCATGTGGCAGCCTTATGTGATGGTGAGCTTTGCTGTTGACCTAGTTAGAGAAAGACTCATATTTGTGGGGCAGCTGTTCCTATACCTTCGATAGCTCAGTTGGTAGAGCGGTGGACTGTAGTGTTCGCATAGTCATCCATAGGTCGCTGGTTCAAATCCGGCTCGAAGGATTCTTTTTGCTTTTTTTAAATTTTTTTTTCTTTTTTAAAATTGGTAAAAAATATGTTCACATTCAGTAAATTCCAAGGTTTTCGGGGCACGGGAAGCAGAGGCAGTGCTGGCCTCCAATCGGCACATCAACAAGTCGCAGGAGTACAAACTCATCCACCCATGGCTCGGTCTTGGCCTCCTCACCAGGTTTATTTCTTTTGCCTTCCCTTCAATCCTCCGGCCATCTCCACTTGCCTTCTCTTACTCCAGTTCTGCTGAAAAGTGGCGCCCTCGTCGGAAACTTCTGACACCCACATTCCACTACGACATCCTCAAGGTCCCAGTTTTGTAGTCAGATAAAAAAGTGTGCAAGAATATAGAAGTATTTTTGAAGGACTACGTGGAGGTGTTTGTGTCGCAAACCAAACGGATGGTGCATCGCCTGAGCAGGCTGGAGGGTGATGGAGTGGATGTGTACCCGTACGTGACGCTGTGCGCCCTGGACATCATCTGCGAGACGGCCATGGGCACCGACCTACAGGCTCAGCGGCAGCAGGACTCCGACTACATTCGCGCTGTCTACAAGTATTCCCCTTCTTCTTCCTCCTGCAAAGGCAACAACTGATCTTGTCCTAGGATCAACGACATCATCCACGAACGGCAGAAGAAACCCTGGCTCTGGCCCGACGCCCTATTTTATCTGCTCGGCAGGGGCCGCGAGCACGCCTGGTGTCTCAAGGTGTCCAACCAACACCTTCCCCTAACCTCTTCAATGTCTAGATGACCCCGCTCCCCTAGGTCCTCCATTCCTTCACCAGCGGGATGATCGCGGACAGGGTTCGAGAGCGGGCCGGGAGGAAGCAGGCAAAGGGCGGACGACAGGCTTTCCTGGACCTCCTCCTGGGCATGGTGGAGGAGGGCCGGATGCCTATGGAGGACGTTCGCTCCGAGGTGGATACCTTGTGTTGACGCTGCTTGTGTCCATGTCAAACCGTCATGCTATTTAGTGAGCTATGTAATGACACTGATTGTGTCGACGTGGAACCGTCGATTATTGATTGGTTAGAAAGTTGAAATGAATTGTATTTTTCCATTGCCCTATCATGCCCTTGCATCCTGTTGCACTCTATTATGCCCTTGCAACAGGTGGACACCTTCATGTTCGAAGGCCACGACACCACCTCTGCGGGCATCAACTGGACCCTGCATCTACTCGCCACCAACCCTAAAGCTCAGGCCAGGGTGCAGGTCACCCCTACCTTCTCATCGCCTCCCCTATCATCCCTCCTCCAACCCATTTCCGGTTGACAGGCGGAGGTAGACGAGGTGCTAGGCGATGCGGAGCGGGACCTGACCTATGCGGACCTGAAAAGCTTGGTGTACCTGGAGTGTGTCGTGAAGGTCATTTATACCCCTTCCCCATAGTTCGCTTGGACATGAATCCTAAGTCGGTTCAGGAGGCCCTCCGCCTCTTCCCCTCCGTGCCCATCTTCGCACGAACCCTGGGCGAGGAGGCCAACATCGCCGGCTATATCATACCTTCTGGCACCCAGGCTCTCTCCCCCATCACCTCCTTCCCAAGTTGCTCAAAAAAGGCTTTGAAGGTGATGGTGCTGCCGTATGCCGTGCACCGAGAGGTGGAGTTCTGGCCGGACCCCGAGTCCTTCCAGCCGGAGCGTTTCCTGCCCCAGAACTCCGCCGGTCGCCCAGCCTTCGCCTACCTCCCCTTCTCCGCTGGGGCTCGCAACTGCATCGGTGGGTCTTTCATGATCCTACTCCCATGGCTGCCTATTTGGATGAGCAGGAGTCTTGAAGGCCAGCGCTTTGCTCTGATGGAGGAGAAGGTGGTGGTGGCCATGATCCTGCGCTACTTTACCATCTCTTCGCCCCATCGTCGGGATGAGGTTGGGGTCTGGGGATGGGGACAGGGAGAAGAGAATGTGAATGGAATAGGTGCGACCAAAAGCGGAGCTGATCCTACGCCCTACACAGGGTGTGCACCTCAAACTCACTGCTAGGCGGCCAATACCTCATCACTTTTGCTGCTGATTGCATTTTCAATCTGATTGTTCCATTCATTCGTTTTATTTCACTCTCGTTGATTTGCTCGCCAGTTTTCCTATAAAGCCGTTTCACTGAGGAATGAATGCAGAGGATCATTTGTCCAGGCGGCAGATGGGGTTGTCGTAGACCATCTTGAGGTTCACCTTGGGCCCGATCAGGTCCCGAATGTTGTCGTAGCCGTAGCGAATCATTGTAGGTCTGAAAGACGGTCCCCTAGCTGAGGGCCGGCGAAAAAGCTGTAGAGAAGAACCGCTCAAGAGAGAGGCCCCAGGCGATGACGGAGACGTCGGGCGGGAGTCCCATGGGCAGCAGCATCTCTGGCCGGAAAACGCCCGAGTTCCCGATCTCCACCCACTTCTTCAGACCTCCCAACTCACTCCAGCTCTGCACTGGCTGCAAAGACTGCTGGACGAGTGGCCACCTTTGTGATAGCTGAAGATCTCCATGGAGGGCTCTGTGTAGGGGTTGTAGGCGGGCTTGAAACGGAGCTGCTCAATGCCCAGCTTCTTGAAGAAGGCGTGGAGGATGCCGATCAGGTGCGCCAGACTCAGGCCCCTGTCCGCCACCACTCCTTCCACCTACATTCTTCCTCCATTCATCTGTCTACCAAAGACACCACCGCAATTTTGGGACCTGGTGAAACTCAGCAAGATGCGTGGCGTCCAGCGTCTCGTTGCGGAAGACGCGATCGATGCTGAACAGTTTGACGGGCTTGAAGGCGGGGCCCTGGCCGATGGCGTAGAGCATGCGGGCGGAGACGGCGGTGGTGTGGGTGCGGAGGAGATTCTTGGCCGCCTCCTCCTCGCTCCAGTCCGCCCCGTAGCCTTGCGAGCCGTAGGCCCCCACCGAGTGCACCTTGTCCATTCAATTTATCAGCGCCTTTCTTTGAGCAACAGAATTCAAGAGAACCTTCTTGACTCGCTCCAGATACTCGCGAGGGAACTGAGTGGCCTTGGCGGGGTGGGAGAGGAAGAAGGTGTCGTGAGCATCTCTGGCTGGGTGCTGTTGGGGCTGAAGGGACAGGAAACGCTTGAGAAGGAGGGAAGTGGGGCAAAAGGTGGCCAACCTGAAAGAGTGCGTCGAAGTTCCAGAAAGAGCTTTCCACGTAGTTGTTGGTGGGCATCTCGGAGAAGCCCATCTCCAGGAAAATCGAGCGGAACTCTGACCGAACCTTAGAAAGACTTTCTCCTTCCGATTGATGCCTATAGGGTTTTCAGAGAACCTTGAGCAGTGGATGAAGATGTCCTCCTCTTGGCTCCACGCCCAAGGCGTTGAAGTTGTACTCCTTGAACTTCTTCTCGGCCCAGGAACCACTCAAGAAAGAAACCACTCAGCCACTCCACGAATTTGCTCATTGAAAGCAGCTGAACCTGGCAATCATCTCCGGGGTCAAGTCTGTCTCCAGCTTGGCAGGACTGGTGGTGAACTCCGGCCCCTTCTTGATGCGATAGAATTTCACCGTGCTGCCAAATTTACTCTTTTACTGGGTTTTTCGATGGCATTAGTGACTGTAGAACCTTTCAGCCAGTAGCTTGCGCTTCTTAAGGTCCGCGATGAGAGCTGGTTCCAGCCCTGCTTCTTCTCTTTCGATGCTCTTCAAGGCGTCAGCCGCCGTATCTTTCACCTCCGCCGTCTTCAAAAACATCTCTGGCTCTATCTTTCTGACCCAAGAATGACACTATTCAGAAACTAACAAAAATCAAGATATTTCGCTGAATATTGAAAAAGAGTACCTTTCGTTTGACCAGGGGGCCTCCGGGTGCCTTCTTGTCCACGTCCAGCCAGCCAGCGACCAAGGCCTTGCTGAAGCCAATCTTGGCCGTCGCTGACGTCTTCTGCAACTCCTCCACCATCCCCTCTGGGTCCCCAGCCTCATTAGAAGCAGGCAACGAGAAGTGCAGGCTGGGCGATGCCCTCCGGCGGGATGGCCTGGAAGAGGCGGTACTCATGCGAGCCTTCCGCCACGAAGCGCCGCCCCTCCTCGCTTAGCTCCAGCCGCTTCTCACTGCCCAGCTCAGTGGACAGGATCTGAAGGGAGGGTGACAGGATGAAGAGGGGGAGGAGAGGAGGAAGAGGGTAGGAGGACGGGGCCGAGGGCTTCCAGACTCTTGATGACGCCGACGATCTTCTGGTGCTCCTGGCCCAGCTCCTGCGCCAGGCTCATCGAGTTCACCTCCTCCTGTCCCCTTTTTTCTTCTTAGGTAGGAGTAATGAGGTATGGGATTGTAGTGAAACCCTGCTTTGAAGAAGGTTGAGGAGAGTGGACTGCAGGTCAGCAGGCTCCTCCAGTTTTCCCGGCATTTTGGGCTCTGCAAAAAATGAATTCAGAATTGTTGGTGGTTCACCTTCTGTTACCTGGGCTTTGCAGGGTTGCTGAGGTTGCAGTGGAGGAAGGGGCGAGGATGTTCCTGCCGACTGGCCAACTGTAGTTCTGTTGCATTGCGGAATGAGGCAATAGTTTTGGAGTGTAAAATAACCTGCTACGCTGAGTTTGAGGGAAAGAGGCAATGTGTCGCAGCCAGCGATGCAGATGAATGAGGCTGGATGAAGGAGATGGCTGGCCTTGTAAGCTTTCGAAAGCAAGACTATCGCTCAACGTCGGCTCACAGCTGAAAGTTGCTTCCAAAATCACCTCCTTCAATTAATTGAAGTGGCCTAACCCAGAGAGGTAGCTTTGTTCAGCCAAAAGGACGTCAAGCGAGTCAGGATCCAATGCTGTCATTGTGCATCATAAAATTGCGCTAAAACTGAGAAATCACTTTTAGCACTTTGTCATTTATTCGCAGCGGCAAATTAGGATTGTGGGAAAATAACGGAGAGTTAATGAGAAGAAAATGAGCCAATTGCTGCTGCTGTCATCATAGGCGCGCAGAAAAGCTGGCAGCTCGACCAGGCTCCATGAAAAGTCAGAGGACCAGGTGAAGGGCGGGCTTTCAATTTCCCCCCTCCCTGTGCGCTCACGGAAGCGCGCCAATGTTTCGCGCGCCAACCCCTTCCACGCCGTCAAAACAATAATACCTCCACAGTTCCGCTCCCGTATTTTCAGCTCTTTTCTCTGAAGATATGAAAAAGATAATGTTGCAGCATGATGCACGGGCGAATAGGGAGCGTGAGCAGCCAGATGGAGCTGGAGCTGAGCGGGAAGTTTTCGAACATGGAGAAGATCGGGGAAGGCACCTACGGCGTCGTCTACAAGGCCCGAGGACGCAACAACGCTCAGTACGCACTCAAAAAGATTCGAATAGAAACGTTTGCGCCCTCTCTCATTTGGTTGGTCTAGGACCATTTGAAGCTGAGAATGAGCGATTGAAGAAAGGGCGAAGGTGTGCCGTCTACAGCACTGAGGGAGATTGCACTGCTGAAGGAGATGGAGCACGATTCCATCGTTCGCCTCCACGACGTTGTCACCTACACCGACCACCTCTATCTTGTTTCTGCCTGTTTTTCGGTCTGGAATTTTCTAGATAATCGAGATTTTCGAGGTTTTCGAGTTCTTGGACAGGGACATGAAGGGCTATATGGAGAAGGTAATTTGGCTTTTTAGCCTTCTTTTCGAAAGCTATATCAAGGAGCAAATTGAAGGTAGTTGGACAAAACCGAATCCCTTTGCGGCAGGTGAAAAGCCTGACCTACCAAATGCTGGACGCTCTGGCCTACTGCCACCTCAGACGAATATTGCATCGTGATCTTAAGGTTCCCTTTTGCCCTTTTTTCCAGCCTATTCTCGAAAACCGCATTGGCAGCCACAAAATCTGCTCATGTCGATGGATGGGAAGGTGAAAATTGCTGACTTCGGCTTGGCGCGTATTTTCGCCATCCCAATGCGAGCTTACACACACGAGGTTGGCTAGTAGGAGCAAGGCTGAGGGAGGTGGAAGAAGATTGGTGCTAGGTGGTGACGCTGTGGTATAGGCCTCCGGAGATCCTGATGGGCTCCCGCTACTACTCCCCCGCGGTGGACATCTGGAGCCTGGGCTGCATCATCGGGGAGCTGATGACCAAGGAGGCCCTGTTCCAGGGCGACTCCGAAATCGACCAGCTCTACAAGATCTTCCAAGTCCTCGGCACCCCTAAAGAGATCACCTGGCCCGGTACCACGCCTCCATTCTACCTTCCTCTCCTCTTCCCCTGCCTCCTCCTTCCTCTTTACAAATAAAAAGGATGACTTTGTAGGAGTGAAGGAGCTGACAGAGTTCCGCAGCTGCTTCCCTGATTGGCCAGCGCGGGACCTGGCCAATCATCTGGCTTCCTTCGGCGCCATCCCCGACCCCAACGCCGTCCACCTTCTCAAGTCCCTTTTTCCCCCCTCCTCCTCAGCCAGTATCGGAATGGCTGCAGAGCAATGTTGGACTATTCGGTGGCGCATCGGATGGGCGCCTCGCAGGCTCTCAACCACCCCTTCCTCAGCGATCGACCCAGCAAGCCTATTCCTCTCGTCGATTTCTCCGAGTGATTCTCCTCTCTCTACTTTGCATCTGATCCTTTTTGGACCCCCACTATCTTGGCTAGGGCATGTTGCCGTTGCCCAGAAAGACCTGCTGTTTCAGCTGGCACAGTTTTACTGAGATTTCGTTCCCCGTTTTGTTTCGTAGACCTGCTATCCCCGTGATCCTGATGATCGCCATTTTCTGCCAACTTTTCTGGACAAAAGAGAAAATCGTCAAAGAAGGACGAAAAACAAATTGATGGAACTTGAAACCTTTGGCGAGAACAGCTCAGGCAATTTACGTAGTCATCACAAAACAGAATGCGAGCATCCTCAGCTATTGTTGATCAGCTGAATGCTCTAATCAGAGACGAAGAAGATTGTTTCGCGTCTTCTTGGCGGGTGGAGGCTGGACATCGCTTTTTTCCTGCATCCAACGAGGAATGCGTCGGCTTCCCGCGTTTCCTGTCAATTTTGCTAGTTGTACTTTTCATCAACTGTTCAAGATACTGAGAACAAATTTCACAAACCTGTTGTTTGAGATTGTGTGTGATCGTTTTCACTGTCCTTTTTGGAATCGGCCGGAGGAATGGAGGAGGAGGAGGAGGGAATTTCGCTCAGCCCATACTCGTACTTCAGAATGGCCAGTATAATGCGAAGCTTCTCATAGTTCAGGTGTGGCAGCGACTCGCATACTGCCTCCATGATGGGTTTAAGCCGAGCTACATCTGCAAACATTTCCTTTCCCTTATTCCAGTCTTCATGGCGCAAATTTTGGACAACAATTGTGGAATTTTAATTAAAATGGATGATAAGACCAATTTCCAAAACATTGATGCGGAAGGGAAGGGTAGACGAGTGTATGACAAGAGAAGAAGCTTCAGATTCGAGGTCATCAGTCTACCGGATAAGCAGAGCAACCAGCCCATCCAACTGGGCCTAAACACGTTCTTCAGCCAGACTCTACGCTTCTGCAGAATCTGCACAGAGTGGGAAGATCTAAGACTCAACTTCGTCCTGCTGGTTGCCACCATGAAACTAAGAGGTTATCAATGCGGAGAATTACGCAATGTCATAAAGCGGCTAAACAGAACATATCCACAACTATTCAGTGCTATCAGGGATTCAAGTCTAAGTAAAGTCATTTCTATCATTTATAACTAGTCGCTAGATATCTACTACATATAATTACTACAAATTTACTACAAATCTACTACATATAGTCGTACGGTTCGGCTGTCAGCTAATTTGCAGAGGAGTAGCTGCAACCGAATGAGCAACCAATACGGAGAAAGGAGACAAGATCAGTGTGCACACAGAATCGAGCAAGCAACAAGCAAGCCATGGAGGATCAGTGCGTGGCCTCAACGCGTCTTCAATTTTTCTGGTTTGAAGGTAGTAGCTGAATTTCTTCCACTTCGCCACGCACTCAACATTGGGCCTGTGAGAGTTGCTAATACGTGTCCAGCAGGCTCTAAGGGTTCGGACACCGCAGCACAGACGGATGTCAAGAAAGAAACAAGAAGATTAGCTCGTTTTCAGATTCATCTGATTTATCTAAGCAATATGTCACACTGGAATTGTCACTAAGTTGTTTGATGTGAATTAAGCTAATAAACAAATTACCACAGGTTGCGGATGACCCTGCCGCGTGGACTACGCGAGGGGTCAAAGGTGACCACGACTGCCCTACACTGCCAACTTCACTTCCAAACGACGCTTTCTTCGACAGCTTAGCCTTTCCTCTTTTCTGTGTTTGTCTGTCCCCTTTCAGTTCATGCATCCAGGCGAGAGCCGTACGATGCTGCACTTAGGCGAGAGCCGGAAAGTGCATGAAGAGAACAAATGTAATTGAAAATATCCTGTCATTGGACACACCTAGGCAAGCGCCGTAAGGTGTGGGGCCTAGGCAAGCGCTGTATGGCCCATGATGCTTGCATCATTCCTTTGATAGGCACTGTGCAATCATCCAATACTCTGCTCTGACCAACCAATTTTCTGACACTGATCGATTCTTCTGCTGCACCACGTCGAAAACAAAAGCAATGAATTCGCGCAAACTGGGAGACACTGCCTGCCAAACTACGGTAGTGGACGAGATGCGATGGTTACCAACAATTCGGGCTTGTACGAGTAAGCGTTAACATTGCACATAGCTATCGATGGCTTCTAAGTAGACGAAATTTATTACTGATCCTATTCTGCATTAATATTCAATATATAGCAAAATCACAATAGACTGTACATCAATCGAAAGGCCACATTGTGGCTTCTTAACTATATTTCCTGACCACAGATCTGTTGCGTCGGTATGTGACATTTCAGCTCAGGTTGGAGAGGACGCAGGCAGCCGGCGTAACAAACCCTACCGCTACTAGGAACAGCCATAACAGAGTTACCCAATTTTCTATGAGGTAACATCAAACAAATGGTACTGTATCGACTGTTTTCTTACCAGGGGTCTGTAATATCCCTGGGTATCGCTATAAAACTTTAGGATATAGATATATGCCCGTGGTGTGGGCGATAAATCACCAAAACCCAATCATGAATTCACAAACTAATAATTTACCTTTCCCCGTATCAGAAGAGAGCCTGCGGGCTCATTCCTCTGCCACGGGAACCCTTACTCAACCTCACCAGCTGGCCCGGGGGTTGCAAGACGTCTCAGGGCCGGTAGACCCAGCTAACAGGTGGCAGGGAAGACTCAGGAGACGGAGGAGTACGGCAGACGAGCTCGGAGGAAATGCAAGACAAGCTTCTCAGCAGGAAGCGATCCACAACCCACCATCAGCCAGACTGGTAAAAGCAAACTGTCTTTACAATTTGGACGGTACAATTAGCACTGGAAATTCGAGTAATGACTTGGTGTTGGCCAGAAAGTGCTCCAGATGCGGAACCTGCGGGACCTGGGCCCAGAACCAGTGCTGGATAGAACAGAGCAACAGCTGGAAGAAACTGCGCTGCAACAACGGAACGGGCGCAGGCTGCGACACAAGGAACATCATCTACGCGCTAGAATGCCCTATAGCGGGCTGTGACATGACCTACGTGGGGCTGACGACACAGAGAGCGAAGGACAGAATGAGGGAGCATAGAAGAAACATCAACAAGGGCGACCTAGACACTATAGTATACCGGCACTTTTCGACAGCACATGGTAGGATAGTTCAACCAAAAACAATTATTCTAGACGTTATTACTGATGCTGAATTGTCTATTAACAGTAGAGCTGTAGAGGAAAGGGAGCAGCAATGGATCCTGGGACTGAACACCGTGTGGCCGTGGGGACTGAACACCAATATCACAGGGTACGGGACTATTGGAACTACCACGGACCCAGTCGACAGGAAGAACTGCCCATGGTTCCACATGAAGCCCGCCAGAGCTACGACGAGAGGGGACTGCAAAAAACGAGGTAGACGAAAGGGCGAAGGGAACATTCTCTTGTCTGACGAGGACATGGAACGCACTGCTTTACAATTGCTAGAACTGGGCTTCAGGAGAAAGGAGTTATACAGAACACTGGAGGGACTGAAGAACATCGAGCTGAAACGTCTGGTGAGACATCTGCGGGACAAAACGGATGAGCAGAGCTTCAGCTTGTACCAGCTAGTCACCAGCTACGCCACGTCACGAATAAAGCTGTTCCAAATACGTAAGAAAAAGTTGCTTCCCAATATATCTATCAGAGAGGAGTATTGCAACGAATGGAGTGTAGCACTGAGTGCCAAAAGAATCGTTTCAAGATGCAAAACTCAAATAGGAATTGATAGCAGTTTATTGAAGGACACTAGGTTCACAGTCTCCCTTCCAGAACAACTAGGTTCGGTGGCGCTGAACTACTCGAGGTTCCTGAAAGAACTGGACGAGAGCGAAATAAAGAAGATACTGAACAGACCCTGCAACTGTGAACAATACGACGATGAACTGAAAAACGAACGAGGCCATATACTAACGGGGGACCTGAGCTGGATCGACGTGAAGCTGAAAAGACTCTTCGAAAAGGGTCTAAAATTCAGACCACACAATGGAGGTGGACTGGACGAAGCAAGGAAAAGTGGGGCAGAAGCAATCTTCGCATGGATAGGATGGCTAGCCGGAGATGGAAAGCTGACGGATGACGAAGCCAGAACAGCCTACTCAGTGTTGATGAACGAGCTGAGCAACAGCTATGAGAGACTGAAGAAAACGATAAAAGAACCTTCTACACGAAGTCAACTCGATACAGGAAAAGAATTCACGAGAGCCCTGAAAAAGCTACACAGCGACTACGTCATCACCCCAGTCGACAAGGCAGCTAATAACATAGCCATCTGCTGTAAGAAATTCTATCTGATTCGCATGAACGAGGAAATGGGAGTAGAACTGAGACCTGATGGTAACATCCAGTTTACAGGAAACCTGACCTACCAACCGCTACGGAACAAAGACAGGGAGGAGCTACTACAGTCGCACGAAGAAATACTAATCAGATCAGGGCTTGGCGAGTTAGAGCCCAACCAGCGCACTATTCCGGCCATATGGATGTCTCCGAAATTCCACAAGAACCCGATAGGAGCAAGATTCATCGCAGGAGCGAAAAAGAGCTCACTGAGAAGCCTTGGAGTGAAGATGACGAGCATCTACACATGCGTGAAGGCAAACTGGGAAAGGTACTGCAAGAGCGTGAGTGAAAGAAGAGGTATAGATATTTGGTGGAGCATCAAGAATAGCAACGAAATCATCCACCTCCTGAGAACAGGACAAGGAAGACCAAACGAATCGATGGTAACAGCGGATTTTAGCACTCTTTTCACTGCATTGGAACACGATCTTATACTCGAGGCCCTTTTCGAGATCCTTGAAATAGTTTTCAGGCGTTCAAAGTACATTTCGAAGGCAAAAACAGCCTACATGCACAACTCGGAAGAGCGAGCGGCGGCCAGCTACTGCGAAGCGGAAGTGCGAGAGATGACGCGACTGGTCGTAAAAGAAGCCTACGTAGAGTATTCAGGGCTAATTTTCAGGCAGATCCTGGGGGTCAGCATGGGAACCAGTTGCAGTCCTTTAATTGCCGACCTAGTCCTGTCCAAATTGGAATATAATTTCTTGACCCAACAGGCTAACATAGGGGTAGCTCGCAGACTTCGTGGAACGAGACGCTACATCGACGACATCATCTGCTTCAAAGGTGGACTGCTAGAAACAGCCGCAAAAGAGATATACCCCGCTTCGCTACCCCTGAACTTCGACAAGGTCGATCAAGGGTCAATTCACTTCTTAGATCTGGAAATTGATGCGGAAGGGAAGGGTAGACGAGTGTATGACAAGAGAAGAAGCTTCAGATTCGAGGTCATCAGTCTACCGGATAAGCAGAGCAACCAGCCCATCCAACTGGGCCTAAACACGTTCTTCAGCCAGACTCTACGCTTCTGCAGAATCTGCACAGAGTGGGAAGATCTAAGACTCAACTTCGTCCTGCTGGTTGCCACCATGAAACTAAGAGGTTATCAATGCGGAGAATTACGCAATGTCATAAAGCGGCTAAACAGAACATATCCACAACTATTCAGTGCTATCAGGGATTCAAGTCTAAGTAAAGTCATTTCTATCATTTATAACTAGTCGCTAGATATCTACTACATATAATTACTACAAATTTACTACAAATCTACTACATATAGTCGTACGGTTCGGCTGTCAGCTAATTTGCAGAGGAGTAGCTGCAACCGAATGAGCAACCAATACGGAGAAAGGAGACAAGATCAGTGTGCACACAGAATCGAGCAAGCAACAAGCAAGCCATGGAGGATCAGTGCGTGGCCTCAACGCGTCTTCAATTTTTCTGGTTTGAAGGTAGTAGCTGAATTTCTTCCACTTCGCCACGCACTCAACATTGGGCCTGTGAGAGTTGCTAATACGTGTCCAGCAGGCTCTAAGGGTTCGGACACCGCAGCGCAGACGGATGTCAAGAAAGAAACAAGAAGATTAGCTCGTTTTCAGATTCATCTGATTTATCTAAGCAATATGTCACACTGGAATTGTCACTAAGTTGTTTGATGTGAATTAAGCTAATAAACAAATTACTTCCATGAAGTGAAGGGCCTCGGATGGCGGACAGGACTTTGGTCTGCATGGGCGGGGTGATGTGCAGCTGAGTGAGACGCAGCGGGATGCCCAGCTCTGCCGCCGTGCTCAGGTACTGCCAGATCCGCGACTCTCTCACATTGTTGCACTGCGTTGCTATCTCAACCAACCACTACCCTCCTCCACTTATCCTCCTTCCACTCCAAATTTGAGGCTTGCCTGAGATTCCGAGTATCCTTGCAGATGCAGTTTGCAGGCGTTAGCCTCCGGTAACCGAAGCGTCTCTAGTCGTCCACGAATCCATGGAGCTAGCTGTCAAATGGAGGAGTTCGTGGAATGCTGCTGGCTGAAGGATTGAAAGGAACTTGGCTGTCAGGTGAATCGTCCTGTTGCCGCTTGGCCAGCTCAGGGTGAGCATTGGTGAACTGGCGAAGGATGCCCAAGAAGGCGGCGCCGTAGCTGCTCATCTTCCGCTCTCCAATTCAACTCCATAGGAGCAAATGGGCAGCGGAAGAAGTGCAGAGGATACGATTGAAGTCGTCGATGGCCTTGAGGGCGTCCTTGGAGGAGGGGCGACGGGCGGCCATGGAGAGGAGGGCTTGGTCGGATGCGATCATGTAGGGCGGTCGACTCTCCTCCCTCGCCAGCCGCCCGCGCTCTGCTTTCAGGGCGTTGAAAAGCTCCACCTGGAGTTAGAATTCCTTCTGCACCAGCCTGAAATGAAAAAGGAGGGAAGTGACCTCAAGGAGGCCTTCTTGATCCCCGCCAGAGCGACTAGGCTCTATGCCCAGGTCCTCGGCAGTCTCG
Organism: Ptycholaimellus sp. GST1_10; assembly: GCA_030248095.1. Lineage (NCBI taxonomy): Eukaryota > Metazoa > Nematoda > Chromadorea > Chromadorida > Chromadoridae > Ptycholaimellus > Ptycholaimellus sp. GST1_10. The sequence continues at coordinate 20,429 of JASANA010010583.1, read as the reverse complement.
TAGGCTCGCACTTTCAGCGTCGGCAGCAGTCTGCAGAGGTGTCGTTTCAGACATTCATTCTGAGTGGAATGAGATTTGAACTTGACGAGATCGGAGCCTTGGGTAGAGGCGGCGGCGGTTGAGGTGGATGGAGTGCGACCTCCGCCTTCAAAGCATTTTAGTGGAGGCTTTGAAAAGGTAAATACGAAAGCAACCCGAGGCGTCCAGGAGAGTCTGGGTGGGTCGAAGCTTTAGCTCTGGTTTTGCTTCCCCGCGCCACTTGGTCAACAGCTCTTGGGCCTGCAGCCATAGCTTGGATACTGGGAGGGGTGGGCAGGGTTATGGGGACCAAGGGGGTGAGAGCGATGTAGTAGGAGGCGAAAGATCGGGCGGCCCCGCGTTGATGGAAGCCGCTTTGGGAGGACAAGGATATCTCTCGCAGATAGCCGTTGGATTTCAGCATCTGCCCTGCAGTTACACCTCTTTCCAGTCTCCATTTCTGATTCATGCCTTTCAAACTACATTCTTGCATTTACATATGCAAAGCAAAAGATTTGACACAAAAAAAGCACCTAACTGGCAGCTCTCTTATACCAGAACTAAATCAGTAAGGATAATGACTGTTTAAAGGAAGCATGAAATAAATATACCAAGTGCTTTCCACCAGTGGTCGGTGCGATGTTTGCCGGCGCCGTGAAGTTCGTGTTTGAGGGCGTATTGGTATCGACTCAATTTCTCCGCCGTCTGTAAACCTTTTTTCCTTTTCGCCAATCAGCCAGAACAAGAATCCCTAACAGAGCCGCGAAGGCACTGGATGGCCAACACCAGGCCACTCTTTGTCAGCACCTACACTACATCTCTTTTGCTCTGCGCAACTTATAGCCTAGGCCTTATTGCCTCGGAGAGAATTCGGAAGAGCATGTAGGCTTCCGGGCCCACATCCACCAGATCATCACCAGCCCCTCCTCCATCAGCCAGCATCCTGGAACAATTCGAGACTTCGCAAGAAGTTGCTAATCGTCGAAATAATCACTCGTCGCAGCGATCGCAGCAGTCGACGCGAGGCCGGAGCTCCTGGACGGACTGGAAGTGGGCCAGCAGGGCTCGCCGGCGACACTCCCGGCCCTCGAACACTTCCCGCAGACGGTCCACCATGCCCAGTTTGTAGGTGACGAAGTCGGGCGAGCTGCCCGAGCCGCTGATTAGGGTGCTGCAGGACAGGGATTGTTGGGGGAGGCTGGAAGGGAGGAAGGAGAGAGACCGGGCCAGGTTGAAGTCGCCTTGGCTCCAGAAGACGGTGCAGGTGGCTGGAAGGCCGTCCCGCCCCGCCCGCCCCATCTCCTGGTAGTAGGACTCCACGTCCTTCGGAGCTTCAGACGGGCTATGGCTGGTGGGAGGATGGGAGGGCAGGGAGGGCATGGGGGTAACCGCCGTAGTGTATGACGGTGCGAATGTCGGGCTTGTCGATGCCCATGCCGAAGGCGACGGTGGCGACGACGGTGGAGACGAGGTCCGCGCTGAAGTCCCGGTGCGATCGGCTACGCTCCGCCACGCCCAGCCCCGCGTGGTACGGAGCCGCCTTTACGCCCATGTCTGAGGCAAGGTTCTTCGAAGCCATTCCTCTAGGCCCAGTAGAGAACGGAACCGAGGACTAGTTGGCATATTTCGTCCGTGATGGCCCTCGTGGGGCAGTAGATGATGGTTGCCCCTTGGCCGAACCTATAAAGCACTGGCTATAAGTGCAAAGTACAGAGAGCGAGGTGGTGGAATGACCTTGTCTCGCCATCATTGCTCTGGCAAAGGAGTGGGCTGAGGTCGCGCCGAGGGCTTTTGCTCTTCTCCCGCACATCGATGCGGAGGTTGGGCCTGGAGAAGGGTTTATGTAGTAAAGGTAAGGTAGGAGTATAGGGATAATGCAATAACCGATCGAATGAGGTGACTGTGACGGCTGCGTTGCGAAGGCGAAGACTGGCAATGATGTCCTGACGCACCTTCTCTGTTGCCGTCCCCGTCATCGCCATGAAGGGCACCTGTTCGGTTATTTTGAAGCATTTTAGCACTGCCGTCCTATCAGAGGCCTACCGAGGGAAACTGTTGTCGTATAGCACCCAGATGACGATAGGAATTGCTGCAATCGGCAAGGTTAAACTAAGCGTGGCTGTCGTAGATAAAAGGATGATGAAGGCACCGAAAGTCGTGGCCCCACTGTGAAATGCAGTGTGCCTCGTCGATGGCCACCAGACAGAGGTCTGCAAGCTCAGGCTTTTTGGTGAAAAATAGGAAATTGATGCGGCATACATTGCTCGATGCTTGACAGGAAGTGGGAGCTTCCATCGCCAGTGGCGAACTCTGGCGTGATGTAGAGGACGCGAATCTCCTGCCTCAAGTCAGCAAACCCATCCAAGAGAGAAGCTGAGTTTATGCCGGAGGGCACCGACGCACAGCGTCTTTCACAGAGGCGGAGTCCTTTTGCGCAGAGCCCAGAAAGGCTGCTTCGATGCCCATCGTGCTCAAAGACGGGACTTTGCCAGAAGTTGGATGGGGAGGGAGGAATGGGGACTTGAGATTGAGGACCTGGTCCTCCATGAGCGAGATGAGCGGGGAGACGACGAGAGTCAGGCGCTGGGAGAACACCGGCGGGAACTGATAGCACAAGCTCTTCCCGTAGCCTGCAATGTTTTGTTCAGCATTTTTGTAAAGGGGGTGAATGAGTGTTGACCGGTGGCTGCGACAACGAGCTGATCCCGGCGTTCTTCCATCGCCGTCTTCAGGATCCGTAGCTGCTGTCTGCAAAGAAACAACTTTGTTTACGCTACCAGGAAGGCCAAAGGTTCAGCGAGAACTCTTTGAACTCCTTGTGGCCGAAGGATGACTTCAGCACTTGCAGCCAAGCTTTGGGCACCGAAGTCTTCATTGAACCAGCCTTTTCCTCGCCTGTCCAATCGACAAAACTATTTGGGAAAAATTCAAAACACTTTGGGATAAATTCAAATGGCAGGGCACCAGAGTTCCTCCGGCATTCGATTACTCTTGCTAAGGCCCCTACGCTTCGTCTAGCATGCTTTGGCTTAAGATTTAACTAACATCGGAAAAGCTGCTCATTTTTATGCCCCAGCTTTACTGTACTGTGCTCTTGTAGACGTTGTGTTCTCAAAACGATTGTTCCTCTACCTACTTTGCTGATCAATCGAAGAGCACCCAAAGCAAGTGATCATTCACTCTAACCTTCCTCTGGCTTTGTCGCCGTGTCCAGCGCTGAGGATTCAGATTTGGCCGGGCCATCTTCACATATCTGTTCAGTTGGCTGGTGCATTGGTGGGCTATTATGAAAAGAAGGGATGATATGAGAATGAACGCTATTGATGAGATCGTCGTCCAAGCCATCGTCAAACATGTCATCCTCCAACATTTTGAACATGCAAAATGATTTGAGACAGTATATGATAAGCTCAGAGGTGCCGGAAAAGCGCGCAGTTTCGCTCCTGATTCAAGTTGGGATAGGCTCCAGTCTGAAAATTGCGCTCCCCAGACAAACGCAATTTAGGGGCACGCCATTCCTTACACACATTGTCGATTGTTTCCACGTATCCAAAATGCGAACCGTTAGACTTGCAGAGAAGTGAGAATCAATTTTCCAAAGTTTTTACCGCCTACCTTTAGCAACTATGGAAGACAAGGAAGTAAACCGGAAGAAACTTCGCCAACTCTTCGACGACTGGCTTCAGGCTCAGGTTAGATAATCGTATCCTTTACAAAATTAACGTTTTTACCATCTTTGCTTATATTTTTAAATTTTTTATCCCTCGACATATAAAGCATCCAAGTAATGAATGCAGGAGGCTGGCAGCTGTCCCATTTGCGGGCTGGATTTCGCGGGCGACGGCGGAGAATCCGCCGGAGATTACCAGCGAAAGGTTTGGCCGGTTATTCAGAGAATTATTGACGGAAAAGTGGGGCTGAAGATCCACCTGTTGGGAGTGCACGGCTCCGATGCTTATATAGCAGCTGCCAAATTTTTCGATCCTGACTGGAGCATGGTTCTCTTTTCGCTTCTCAATTTTTCACGCTAAACTCGATGAGTGAACAATTTCAGAACCCAGCGGAGCCGCCACAACCGAGGTTAATTTCAGAGTATAATTTGAAATAAAAGTATATTTTGAAATTTCATAAATTATGAATTAGAAAAGTATGATTATTTATGACACAATTTGTCGCAATTTCGGAGTGGAGCCCAGAAATATCAACTCTTTATTTGGGAATTTGAAGCGCTAGCTGGCAAGCTCCAGAAACGCCCACGCCCGAAGACCCTCAAGCCGTTCAGAAGCAGACGCTGGTGATGGCGCCGGGGCAAATGTTCGCCATCCCCAGCAGTGCCACCTCCTCCAGCCTCACCTGCATTCATCAGGACATCCCCTGCCAGTTAGCTCAGTCCTTTCTTTTATTCCGCTGCAGACTGCTCTTCACATTCAAAGTTGATTTATTCATCACCATTCACCTTCGAGAAAGCTTCATGTCATGGAACTACAGCTTTATTACAAATTTTGCAAAAAGTCTAATAAATAGTGAGGCTTAGCTCTAGGGTTTCTCTGAATGTTTTGAGCTTTAGATAATTGTTCGAAGTTGATTGAAGGAAATTTCCATACTGCGAAATCTACTGCAACAACGAGCATCCCATGTGTCCGGAAAAGGTACGCGATTTGTCCTTCAGCAAAAATATCCGCAAATAGTCTGTTCAAGGCCGATCACAACATCCAGTACTGCTCATTTCGCCACGCCCAGCTTGGACCTTATTGCGAGCCCTGTCGAATAAGTTTTATCCATATTCTTCAATTTTGCAGCTAATTTTTGTTATTTCAGCCTGGACACGACCCCTGAAAAGCTTCAAATTCAACAAATATTTCCGCTGCGCTCACAAGAAACAAAGTTTTTGCCGGTAATGCTTTTCATGTATTTCATTCCATTCTGGCAATATGCACCCTGTTCAAAGTCATTGGAGGGATAGACAGACCATTTAAACCCGGTCAGTTTGTTCAAAGCCAAAAGTCAAATAAATGCCCTCCTGAGTCCTGAAAACTCTGCCCTCTGCGCCCTCAATAAAAAGGGTTGAGGTATTCGGACAGTCACTCAGGTGAGTCTTGCGTGTACCGCCACGAGTACTGCCGTGTTGAGGGTTGCCGCTGCGACAAGGACCACGCCAATCGCCTCTACTACTGCTCCTTTTGCATGGACTATGCTGGTTTCCAGTGCATTGGCAAGCATGACAAATCCTCAAAAATTGGTAAATTGCAGATAAATGGAAGAGGCAAGTGTTTCCGCAGTCTCCCTCTTAGCTCGCTAGTTTGCTCCTAGATTTTCACCAATTAAGCGTCCGCGCATTTTCGAAATTGATTTAACTTTTATTTGTCATACTTTAGCTGCTAATCACAACGTATGCTTTGTGCTTTCGAATTTTTATATGTGTCTACCATGTAAATGTTTCAAACATTTTCAATGCTTATAGCAATTGATTGTTTAAGTGGACCTGAAACCCCGCTAATTATGTCGAGATGAATGAAATGCAGTCGTTTTTTTGAATATTTTGGAACATTGCAGCAACACTTAATGACATTTGACACGATCCATTTTCTTTTCTTGCTCAATTTCTTGATTAGTGATTTCTTTGCTATTGAGTGGCATTGTGGCAATAATGAATCGAAGTCGAAATGTGTTTTGAATTTCAAATTTATTAAAAAAAGTCTTTAACGGTTATTAAAGGCCATTGCCAAATTATAGTTATTTTAGTTAAGAATGCCATATGCATCGAAGCAAAGCAATTTGATTAGGCCTTCGTATACAAATTGATTGTGTATCCAATAGGTTTTCGCGCAAAACAGATGGTCAATCTCTGTGGCTCATTTTATTTGGAATTCTTCTAGTCAGGCAGCCACCTGCCCTTGCCCAGAAGTAGTTGAACTTGAGTTGCGCTCATTTTCGGCTCAACTTCGTCATCGGCTTCTAATTTACTTTAATATTTCTCAACGTATTGGGCAGTCAAAATCAGCCTAGTAGGGAAGATATACTTTTTGAGAGTTATTCAAAATTCGATTGAAGGTGCTCTGGACAGCTTCCGGGAATAAAGACGGAAGAAGAGTAGCATTCAAATTGGCTTCCTCGACTGGAGCAATGAGGACTTCTGATGATCGCTCCGAGAACATTATGGGCATGGTAAAGGTTGGAGGGCGTTTTAAGTAAAAGTTGGACGACATTTCTTCTAGTAATTGTTCCTTTCAGTTTCTTCGCTCCGCTATAATCTTGCCAATTTACAGGCAATGTTTGAGGAGTGCACCTTCCCAATCAACGCAACTTAATGATCAACGCCGTCCTTCCGATCCCCAGCAGCATCAGAAGGCCAGTGAACGAGATGCGGCCGAACATGATGGCGGAGAGGGAAAATTGAAAGTCGGGCAAGGGCTACAGCTATTCCCCGGTCGCGAGCTGACAACTGGCAAAACTGGCGCCACGCCGCGCCCAGCCTCGCGTCTTCGATATGAACGAGCTCCTGCCGCTCATCTCCAACAACGCCTTGGCAGAGCTCTCGACGCTGGTGAGCGAGCTGCGCCCCGACCTCAACGCGGAGCCGGAGATGTGGCTGCCGGATGAGGGCTAAACCTACACCCTCTTCCTCGCCGACAAAGTCTTTCAGCTCCTTTCTTTCAGCCTCTTCCACTTCCTGGTGGGACACAGGGGGTTTGGGCGGAGTTCCGGAAGCTGCTGAAGCCGGCCACAGAGGCGGAGGCGAAGGGCCGCATGCTGGCGGCGGCCATCATCGACACACTCTGCACCGACTTCGCCCTCCTCCACATAGACTGGAACTCGGAGGGTTTTGGCCGGCTGGGTAAGGACGGCTCCGTCTCCTCCAACCTCCGCAAGGAGTCCAGCGTCCGTTCTTTTCCTGCCTTTTGTCCTCATCCCATTGGCATGAGCAATGCGGTCGTCTACAGATCATGCCTAAGAATTGGAGCCACGCGGCGCCCAGTCTTCAGGTCTACCAGTTGAACGGCCTTTTGCCGCTCATCTCCAACAAGGCCTCGGTGAAGCTGGTGGCGCTGGTGAGCGAAATGCGTCCAGACTTGAACGCGAAGGACGTCCTAGGCACAGGCAGTGTGGGCGGAGTTCCGGAAGTTCCGGAGTTCCCATCTAGTTCTCTTCCTGCCTTTTGACAGTTCCAGCTGGCATGAAGATCCGTTGGTCAAAACTGCCTCCATGCCTTAAAACTGCCTCCATGCCACGCCCATTCTTCGCGTGGAATGGTGGTGGATGTATGAGTGTGTGATTCAAAGCTGGAATAAGAGAGTCATGATTGAGCAGGCGTTGGTGGATGGAGCTGGCGAGTGATGCAAACCCCGGGCAGATGTTCGAGACGTAAGCTTAGCACTCTTCCTACCCTCATGCACCAGTTGAACTAAGGTCTTACAGGGTGTTGGATGGAACTCCGGAGACGGCCCAAACTCTCCCCCCACCCATACACGAGCACTTCTTACAGGTTTGCCTGCTTAGACTGAGAATGCGGGCAGAGGGAAAAAATGAGGAAAAGCTTTTGACAGGAGCTGGGTGACATTGGGTTGTACGCTCTCACGGCCTTCGCTCTCACCCAGGACAAAGAAGAGATGTTGGAGATCGCCATCTACTTCATCGCCTCCATCCAAGAGCTGGGCTGCCATGGCCTTCTGGCCCTGGTTCCCCTTTTGCACTTCTATTGCTTTCTATTTCACGATTAGAATCTAATGCTACTGCCGCAGTTTTCGATGTTCTACTGCTTCAATATAGTTTGAGGATGGAACCAATTTTAGTTAGCACTAGGTAAAATGGTTGTCAGGCCCAAAGAGCTTCGTTTGGAAATGACACACAAAGACGTGCAGTGCAGTAAGGCATGGAAGCCTTACTGCATTGTGTATGCATAGTTGCAGTCATTGGCCGCTAAAGGCGCCTAGCTTGAGCTGCTCAGTTTGATCGGTACAGCAAAGACTTTGGAATGAGTGGAGGAGTGAATGGGATGAGTGTGTGATTCAAAGCTGGAATAAGAGAGATGATTGATTTTATTGCAGTATGGCTCGCATGCAACTTCAGGAAGCACTGCTCACTCTGGGCAGCGACAACGACCCGGCTGGCCTCATGGAGTTGTAAGCTTCACTCTTCCTACCGTCATGCACCATTTTAACCAAGGTCTTGCAGCATTCTGGACCTGTGCCCCGACAGCCTCTACACTCTTCTCCCACAAGGCCTGAACATACTCCCACACATCATCTTCCAGGTTTGCCGCCAGCTTAGACTGGGGATGTGGGCAGAGGGAATAAACGAGGAAGGGCTTTTGACAGGAGGTGGGCGCGGTGCTCTGCCACTCATTCACCAGTTTCGCTCACTGCCAGAACGACGCCGAGTTCATTGCCACTGCCAACCACTTCCTGACCTCAGTGCAGGATTTGGGATGCCATCCACTGCTGGCCATGGTTCTCCTTTTCCACTTCTTTAGCTTTCTATTTCACGATTAAAATTTACTACTACCTTCCTACCTTTCGCAGTTTTCGAAAACTAAACTAGTGCTATGAAAGAAACTTTTATTACGGTTAGCCACGACAGCGACATATTAATCGGCGTCCTCCCAAAATAAGAACATCTCAACCCAACGGCCCTCTTCAGGGCCACTATTTTGAAATCAGAAGCGCAGTTTTGTCGAAGATATACATTTCATTAAACATCTTTGGGCAAAGCGCCAGTGATTTTTATGCAAAGGCGGAGCTGGCCCTGACCAGGGAATGGCTCCGGTGCTGCACAGCCCTCTCCAACGAGGCCGCCGACACCAACACCCAGTTCAAGGTGGACTACCGCTCCAAGGACTTCCGCATCTTCCGCCTCGCCGGCGCCATCCGTGACAAAGACTGGTCCGACACCCCTCCTCCTGGCCCTCCCCCTCCTCCAAACCCCCCTTTCTAGGGCTGAGCCTCTGCAAAATACTGTTTGCTAATGCTCGTGGATTAAAAAGTAACTCTAAGCAAAGGCCAAAGCTTCAACTTCTCTCAAATTTGATAGCCTTGAATGAATTTGACATTTTTGCATTTGTTGAAACCTGGCTTGCTATGGTGTGGATAACATTTAGTACAACAAATTTGAAGACAATAATTCAGTTCAGATCAAAAATGAACTGCCCAGACCTCTGCCATAAAACGCTACGTTGCGGATACCATTAAATACAGTAAACTTTTAAGACAATATTTCTGTTCAGAGCAAAAATCAGCTGCCCAGTGCTCTGCTATAAAACGCAATGGTGTGGATACCATTAAGTATAACAAAATTTGGAGACAATAATTCAGTTCAGCTCAAAAATCAATTGCCCAAAGCTCTGCTATAAAACGCTATGGTGTGGATACCACTAAGTACCACAAAATTGAAGACAATAATTAAGTTCAGATCAAAAATCAACTGCCCAGAGCTCTGCTATAAAATGCTATGGTGTGGATACCATTAAGTACAACAAATTTGAAGACAATAATTCAGTTCAGATCAAAAATGAACTGCCCAGACCTCTGCCATAAAACGCTACGTTGCGGATACCATTGAATACAACAAACTTTTAAGACAATATTTCTGTTCAGACCAAAAATCAGCTGCCCAGTGCTCTGCTATAAAACGCTATGGTGTGGATACCATTAAGTATAACAAAATTTGGAGACAATAATTCAATTCAGATCAAAAATCAACTGCCCAGAGCTTTGCTATAAAACGCTATGTTGTGGTTACCATTAAGTACAACAAATTTGAAGACAATATTTCAGTTCAGATCAAAAATCAACTGCCTAGACCTCTGCTATAAAACGCTACGTTGCGGATACCATTAAATAAAATGAACTTTTAAGACAATATTTCTGTTCAGAACAAAAATCAGCTGCTCAGTGCTCTGCTATAAAACGATATGTTGTGGTTACCATTAAGCACAACAAATTTGAAGACAATAATTTAGTTCAGATCAAAAATCAATTGCCCAAAGCTCTGCTATAAAACGCTATGGTGTGGATACCATTAAGTACCACAAAATTGAAGGCAATAATTCAGTTCAGATCAAAAATCAACTGTCCAGACCTCTGCTATAAAACGCTACGTTGCGGATACCATCAAATACATAAACTTTTAAGACAATATTTCTGTTCAGAGCAAAAATCAGCTGCCCAGTGCTCTGCTATAAAAAGCAATGGTGCGGTTACCATTAAGCACAACAAATTTGAAGACAATAATTTAGTTCAGATCAAAAATCAATTGCCCAAAGCTCTGCTATAAAACGCTATGGTGTGGATACCATAAGGTACCACAAAATTGAAGGCAATAATTTAGTTCAGATCAAAAATCAACTGCCCAGAGCTCTGCTATAAAACGCTATGGTGTGGATACCATTAAGTACAACAAAATTGAATACAATAATTCAGTTCAAATCATAAGTCATCTGTCAAGAGCTCTGCGACAAAACGATATGTTGTGGATACCATTAAGTACAACTGACTTTGGAGACAATATTTCAGTTCAGATCTAAAATCAACTGCACAGACCTCTGCTATAAAACGCTATGTTGCGAATACCATTAAATACAATAAACTTTTAAGACAATATTTCTGTTCAGAGCAAAAATCAGCTGCTCAGTGCTCTGCTATAAAACGCTATGTTGTGGTTACCATTAAGCACAACAAATTTGAAGACAATAATTTAGTTCAGATCAAAAATCAATTGCCCAGAGCTCTGCTATAAAATGTTATGGTGTGGTACCATTTAGTACAACAAATTTGAAGACAATAATTCAGTTCAGATCAAAAATGAACTGCCCAGACCTCTGCCATAAAACGCTACGTTGCGGATACCATTGAATACAACAAACTTTTAAGACAATATTTCTGTTCAGACCAAAAATCAGCTGCCCAGTGCTCTGCTATAAAACGCTATGATGTGGATACCATTAAGTATAACAAAATTTGGAGACAATAATTAAGTTCAGATCAAAAATCAACTGCCCAGAGCTTTGCTATAAAACGCTATGTTGTGGTTACCATTAAGTACAACAAATATGAAGACAATAATTCAGTTCAGATCAAAAATCAACTGCCCAGACCTCTGCTATAAAACGCTACGTTGTGGATACCATTAAATACAATAAACTTTTAAGACAATATTTATGTTCCGAGCAAAAATCAGCTGCTCAGTGCTTTGCTATAAAACGCTACGTTGTGGTTACCATTAAGCACAACAAATTTGAAGACAATAATTTAGTTCAGATCAAAAATCAATTGCCCAAAGCTCTGCTATAAAACGCTATGGTGTGGATACCATTAAGTACCACAAAATTGAAGACAATAATTAAGTTCAGATCAAAAATCAACTGCCCAGAGCTCTGCAATAAAATGCTATGGTGTGGATACCATTAAGTACAACAAATTTGAAGACAATAATTCAGTTCAGATCAAAAATCAACTGCCCAGACCTCTGCTATAAAACGCTACGTTGCGGATACCATTAAATACAGTAAACTTTTAAGACAATATTTCAGTTCAGATAACAAATCAACTTCCCAGAGCTCTGCTATAAAACGCTATGGTGTGGATACCATTAAGTACCACAAAATTGAATACAATAATTCAGTTCAAATAATAAGTCATCTGTCAAGAGCTCTGCGACAAAACGATATGTTGTGGATACCATTAAGTACAAGTGACTTTGGAGACAATATTTTAGTTCAGATCTAATATCAACTGCCCAGAGCTCTGCTATAAAACGCTATGGTGTGGATACCATTAAGTACAATAAACTTGGAGACAATAATTCAGTTCAGATCAAAAATCAATTGCCCAGAGCTCTGCTATAAAATGCTATGGTGTGGATACCATTTAGTACAACAAATTTGAAGACAATAATTCAGTTCAGATCAAAAATCAACTGCCCACACCTCTGCCATAAAACGCTACGTTGCGGATAACATTAAATACAATCCACTTTTAAGACAATATTTCTGTTCAGAGCAAAAATCAGCTGCCCAGTGCTCTGCTATAAAACGCTATGGTGTGGATACCATTAAGTATAACAAAATTTGGAGTCAATATTTCAGTTCAGATAAAAAAATCAACTTCCCAGAGCTCTGCTATAAAACTCTATGGTGTGGATACCATTAAGTACCACAAAATAGAATACAATAATTCTGTTCAAATCATAAGTCATCTGTCAAGAGCTCTGCGACAAAACGATATGTTGTGGATACCATTAAGTACAACTAACTTTGGAGACAATATTTTAGTTCAGATCTAAAATCAACTGCCCAGAGCTCTGCTATAAAACGCAATGTTGTGGTTACCATTAAGCACAACAAATTTGAAGACAATAATTTAGTTCAGATCAAAAATCAATTGCCCAAAGCTCTGCTGTAAAACGCTATGGTGTGGATACCATTAAGTACAACAAATTTGAAGACAATAATTCAGTTCAGATCAAAATTCAACTGCCCAGAGCTCTGCTATAAAACGCAATGTTGTGGTTACCATTAAGAACAACAAATTTGAAGACAATAATTTAGTTCAGATCAAAAATCAATTGCCCAAAGCTCTACTGTAAAACGCTATGGTGTGGATACCATTAAGTACAACAAATTTGAAGACAATAATTCTTGTTCAGATCAAAAATCAACTGCCCAGAGCTCTGCTATAAAATGCTATGGTGTGGATACCATTAAGTACAACAAATTTGAAGACAATAATTCAGTTCAGATCAAAAATGAACTGCCCAGACCTCTGCCATAAAACGCTACGTTGCGGATACCATTGAATACAACAAACTTTTAAGACAATATTTCTGTTCAGACCAAAAATCAGCTGTCCAGTGCTCTGCTATAAAACGCTATGGTGTGGATACCATTAAGTATAACAAAATTTGGAGACAATAATTCAGTTCAGATCAAAAATCAACTGCCCAGAGCTTTGCTATAAAACGCTATGGTGTGGATACCATTAAGTACAACAAATTTGAAGACAATAATTCAGTTCATATCAAAAATCAACTGCCCAGAGCTCCGCTATAAAACGCTATGGTGTGGATACCATTAAGTACCACAAAATTGAATACTATAATTCAGTTCAAATCATAAGTCATCTGTCAAGAGCACTGCGACAAAACGATATGTTGTGGATGCCATTAAGTACAACAAATTTGAAGACAATAATTCAGTTCAGATCAAAAATCAACTGCCCAGACCTCTGCTATAAAACGCTACGTTGCGGATACCATTAAATACAATAAACTTTTAAGACAATATTTTGGAGATAATATTTAAGTTCAGATCAAAAAGCAACTGCCCAGTGGTGGATGCTGCCCAAAAAGCAACTGCCCAGTGCACTTGTGGATATCATTAAGTACAAAAAATTTAAAGTCAATAATTCAGTTCATATCAAAAATCAACTGCCCAGAGCTCTGCTATAAAATGCTATGGTGTGGATACCATTAAGTACAACAAATTTGAAGACAATAATTCAGTTCAGATCAAAAATCAACTGCCCAGAGCTCTACTATAAAACGATATGGTGTGGATACCATTAAGTACAATAAACTTGGAGACAAAATTTCAGTTCAGATCTAAAATCAACTGCCCAGAGCTCTGCTATAAAACGCTATGGTGTGGATACCATTCAGTACAACAAGGTTGAAGACAATAATTCAGTTCAGATCAAAAATCAACTGCCCAGAGCTCTGCTATAAAATGCTATGTTGTGGTTACCATTAAGCACAACAAAATTGAAGACAATAATTTAGTTCATATCAAAAATCAATTGCCCAAAGCTCTGCTGTAAAACGCTATGGTGTGGATACCATTAAGTACAACAAATTTGAAGACAATAATTCAGTTCAGATCAAAAATCAACTGCCCAGAGCTCTGGTATAAAATGCTATGGTGTGGATACCATTAAGTACAACAAATTTGAAGACAATAATTCAGTTCAGATCAAAAATCAACTGCTCAGAACTCTGCTATAAAACGCTACGTTGCGGATACCATTAAATACAATAAACTTTTAAGACTATTTCTGTTCAGAGCAAAAATCAGCTGCCTAGTGCTCTGCTATAAAACGCTATGGTGTGGATACCATTAAGTATAACAAAATTTGGAGACAATATTTCAGTTCAGATAAAAATCAACTTCCCAGAGCTCTGCTATAAAACGCTATGGTGTGGATACCATTAAGTACCACAAAATTGAATACTATAATTCAGTTCAAATCATAAGTCATCTGTCAAGAGCTCTGCGACAAAACGATATGTTGTGGATACCATTAAGTACAACTGACTTTGGAGACAATATTTCAGTTCAAATCTAAAATCAACTGCCCAAAGCTCTGCTATAAAACGCTATGGTGTGGATACCATTAAGTGCAACAAATTTGAAGACAATAATTCAGTTCAGATCAAAAATCAACTGCCCAGAGCTCTGCTATAAAATGCTATGGTGTGGATACCATTAAGTACAACAAATTTGAAGACAATAATTCAGTTCAGATCAAAAATCAACTGCCCAGAGCTCTACTATAAAACGCTATGGTGTGGATACCATTAAGTACAATAAACTTGGAGACAATATTTCAGTTCAGATCTAAAATCAACTGCCCAGAGCTCTGCTATAAAACACTATGGTGTGGATACCATTAAGTACAACAAATTCGAAGACAATAATTCAGTTCATATCAAAAATCAACAGCCCAGAGCTCCGCTATAAAACGCTATGGTGTGGAAACCATTAAGTACAACAAATTTGAATACTATAATTCAGTTCAAATCATAAGTCATCTGTCAAGAGCTCTGCGACAAAACGATATGTTGTCGATGCCATTAAGTACAACAAATTTGAAGACAATAATTTAGTTCAGATCAAAAATCAACTGCCCAGACCTCTGCTATAAAACGCTATATGTGGACATTAAGTACAACAAATTTGAAGACAATAATTCAGTTCAGATCAAAAACCAACTGCCCAGAGCTCTACTATAAAACGCTAAGGTGTGGATACCATTAAGTACAATAAACTTGAAGACAATATTTCAGTTCAGATCAAAATTCAACTGCCCAGAGCTCTGCTATAAAACGCTATGGTGTGTATACCATTAAGTACAACAAATTTGAAGACAATAATTCAGTTAATATCAAAAATCAACTGCCCAGAGCTCTACTATAAAACGCTATGGTGTGGATACCATTAAGTATAACAAAATTTAGAGACAATATTTCAGTTCAGATAAAAAATCAACTTCCCAGAGCTCTGCTATAAAACGCTATGGTGTGGATACCATGAAGTACCACAAAAAATTGAATACTATAATTCAGTTCAAATCATAAGTCATCTGTCAAGAGCTCTGCGACAAAACGATATGTTGTGGATACCATTAAGTACAACTAACTTTGGAGACAATATTTTAGTTCAGATCTAAAATCAACTGCCCAGAGCTCTGCTATAAAATGCTATGGTGTGGATACCATTAAGTACAACAAATTTGAAGACAATAATTCAGTTCATATCAAAAATCAACTGCCCAGAGCTCTGCTATAAAATGCTATGGTGTGGATACCATTAAGTACAACAAATTTGAAGACAATAATTCAGTTCAGATCAAAAATCAACTGCCCAGAGCTCTACTATAAAACGCTATGGTGTGGATACCATTAAGTACAATAAACTTGGAGACAATATTTCAGTTCAGATCTAAAATCAACTGCCCAGAGCTCTGCTATAAAACGCTATGGTGTGGATACCATGAAGTACCACAAAAAATTGAATACTATAATTCAGTTCAAATCATAAGTCATCTGTTCAAGAGCTCTGCGACAAAACGATATGTTGTGGATACCATTAAGTACAACTGACTTTGGAGACAATAATTCAGTTCAGATCAAAAAACAAATGCCCTGACCTCTGCTAAAAAACGCTACGTTGCGGATACCATTAAATACAGTAAACTTTTAAGACAATATTTCTGTTTCAGAGCAAAAATCAGCTGCCCAGTGCTCTGCTATAAAACGCAATGGTGTGGATACCATTAAGTATAACAAAATTTGGAGACAATATTTCAGTTCTGATAAAAAATCAACTTCCCAGAGCTCTGCTATAAAACGCTATGATGTGGATTCCACACCATAGCGTTTTATAGCAGAGCTCTGGGCAGTTGATTTTTGATCTGAACTAAATTATTGTCATCAAATTGGTTGTACTTAATGGTATCCACACCATAGCGTTTTACAGCAGAGCTTTGGGCAATTGATTTTTGATCTGAACTAAATTATTGTATTCAAATTTGTTGTGCTTAATGGTAACCACAACATTGCGTTTTATAGCAGAGCTCTGGTAGTTGATTTTTGATCTGAACTGAATTATTGTCTCCAAGTTTGTTGTACTTAATGGTATACACACCATAGCGTTTTATAGAGAGCTCTGGGGCGCAGTTGAATTTTGATCTGAACTGAATATTGTCTCCAAATTTTGTTGCATTTAGTGGAATCCACATCATAGCGTTTTATAGCAGAGCTCTGGGAAGTTAATTTTTTTATCAGAACTGAAATATTGTCTCCAAATTTTGTTATACTTAATGGTATCCACACCATTGCGTTTTATAGCAGAGCACTGGGCAGCTGATTTTTGCTCTGAACAGAAATATTGTCTTAAAAGTTTACTGTATTTAATGGTATCCGCAACGTAGCGTTTTTTAGCAGAGGTCAGGGCATTTGTTTTTTGATCTGAACTGAATTATTGTCTCCAAAGTCAGTTGTACTTAATGGTATCCACAACATATCGTTTTGTCGCAGAGCTCTTGACAGATGACTTATGATTTGAACTGAATTATAGTATTCAATTTTTTGTGGTACTTCATGGTATCCACACCATAGCGTTTTATAGCAGAGCTCTGGGCAGTTGATTTTAGATCTGAACTGAAATATTGTCTCCAAGTTTATTGTACTTAATGGTATCCACACCATAGCGTTTTATAGTAGAGCTCTGGGCAGTTGATTTTTGATCTGAACTGAATTATTGTCTTCAAATTTGTTGTACTTAATGGTATCCACACCATAGCATTTTATAGCAGAGCTCTGGGCAGTTGATTTTTGATCTGAACTGAATTATTGTCTTCAAATTTGTTGTACTTAATGGTATCCACACCATAGCGTTTTATAGCAGAGCTCTGGGCAGTTGATTTTAGATCTGAACTGAAATATTGTCTCCAAAGTCAGTTGTACTTAATGGTATCCACAACATATCGTTTTGTCGCAGAGCTCTTGACAGATGACTTATGATTTGAACTGAATTATAGTATTCAATTTTTTGTGGTACTTCATGGTATCCACACCATAGCGTTTTATAGCAGAGCTCTGGGAAGTTGATTTTTTATCTGAACTGAAATATTGTCTCCAAATTTTGTTTTACTTAATGGTATCCACACCATAGCGTTTTATAGCGGAGCTCTGGGCAGTTGATTTTTGATATGAACTGAATTATTGTCTTCAAATTTGTTGTACTTAATGGTATACACACCATAGCGTTTTATAGCATAGCTCTGGGCAGTTGATTTTAGATCTGAACTGAAATATTGTCTCCAAGTTTATTGTACTTAATGGTATCCACACCATAGCGTTTTATAGTAGAGCTCTGGGCAGTTGGTTTTTGATCTGAACTGAATTATTGTCTTCAAATTTGTTGTACTTAATGTCCACATATAGCGTTTTATAGCAGAGGTCTGGGCAGTTGATTTTTGATCTGAACTAAATTATTGTCTTCAAATTTGTTGTACTTAATGGCATCGACAACATATCGTTTTGTCGCAGAGCTCTTGACAGATGACTTATGATTTGAACTGAATTATAGTATTCAAATTTGTTGTACTTAATGGTTTCCACACCATAGCGTTTTATAGCGGAGCTCTGGGCTGTTGATTTTTGATATGAACTGAATTATTGTCTTCGAATTTGTTGTACTTAATGGTATCCACACCATAGTGTTCTTATAGCAGAGCTCTGGGCAGTTGATTTTAGATCTGAACTGAAATATTGTCTCCAAGTTTATTGTACTTAATGGTATCCGCACCATAGCGTTTTATAGTAGAGCTCTGGGCAGTTGATTTTTGATCTGAACTTGAATTATTGTCTTTCAAATTTGTTGTACTTTAATGGTATCCACACCGTAGCATTTTATAGCAGAGCTCTGGGCAGTTGATTTTTGATCTGAACTGAATTATTGTCTTCAAATTTGTTGTACTTAATGGTATCCACACCATAGCGTTTTATAGCAGAGCTCTGGGCAGTTGATTTTAGATCTGAACTGAAATATTGTCTCCAAAGTCAGCTGTACTTAATGGTATCCACAACATATCGTTTTGTCGCAGAGCTCTTGACAGATGACTTATGATTTGAACTGAATTATAGTATTCAATTTTGTGGTACTTAATGGTATCCACACCATAGCGTTTTATTGCAGAGCTCTGGGAAGTTGATTTTTTATCTGAACTGAAATATTGTCTCCAAATTTTGTTATACTTAATGGTATCCACACCATAGCGTTTTATAGCAGAGCACTAGGCAGCTGATTTTTGCTCTGAACAGAAATATTGTCTTAAAAGTTTATTGTATTTAATGGTATCCGCAACGTAGGTTCGGTTTTATAGCAGAGTTCTGAGCAGTTGATTTTTGATCTGAACTGAATTATTGTCTTCAATTTATTGTACTTTAATGGTATCCACACCATAACCTACGTTTATACCAGAGCTCTGGGCAGCTGATTTTTGATACTGAACTGAATTATTGTCTTCAAATTTGGTGTACTTAATCGTATCCACACCGTAGCGTTTTATAGCAGAGACTTTGGGCAATTGATTTTTGATATGAACTAAATTATTGTCTTCAAAATTGTAGTGCTTTAATGGTAACCACAACATAGCATTTTATAGCAGAGCTCTGGGCAGTTGATTTTTGATCTGAACTGAATTATTGTCTTCAACCTTGTTGTACTGAATGGTATCCACACCATAGCGTTTTATAGCAAAGCTCTGAGCAGCTGATTTTTGCGGAACATAAATATTGTCTTAAATTGATTTTAGATGAACTGGAGTTTTTATTATCCCATTATTATGTATTTAATGGTATCCACACCGTATCGTTTTATAGTAGAGCTCTGGGCAGTTAGATTTTTGAGATCTAAACTGTAAATATTGTCTTCTAGGTTTGTTGTCTTTAATGGTATCCACACCATAGCATTTTATAGCAATAGTTTCTGGGCAGTTGATTTTTAGATATGAACTGAAATTATTGTCTTTAAATTTTGTTGTACTTAATGATATCCACAAGTGCATGGGCAGTTGCTTTATAGACAGCGCACTGGGCAGTTGGATTTTTGATCTGAACAGAAATATTATCTCCAAAATATTGTCTTAAAAGTTTATTGTATTTAATGGTATCCGCAACGTAGCGTTTTATAGCGAGGGTCTGGGCAGTTGATTTTTGATCTGAACTGAATTATTGTTCTCAAATTTGTTGTACTTAATGGCATCCACAACATATCGTTTTGTCGCAGTGCTCTTGACAGATGACTTATGATTTGAATTATAGTATTCAAATTTGTGGTACTTAATGGTATCCACACCATAGCGTTTTATAGCGGAGCTCTGGGCAGTTGATTTTTGATATGAACTGAATTATTGTCTTCAATTTTGTTGTCTCTTCCAGATGGTATCCACACCATAGCGTTTTATGGCGGAGCATTTCTTTCGGGCAGTGATTTGATCTGAACTGAATTATTGTCTCCAAATTTTGTTATACTTAATGGTATCCACACCATAGTTTAGTTTTTTATAGCAGAGCACTGGACAGCTGATTTTTGGTCTGAACAGAAATATTGTCTTAAAAGTTTGTTGTATTCAATGGTATCCGCAACGTAGCGTTTTATGGCAGAGGTCTGGGCAGTTAGACTTAAAAGATCTGAACTGAATTATTGTCTTCAAATTTGTTGTACTTAATGGTATCCACACCGTAGCATTTTATGGCCAAGCTATGGGGCAGTTGATTTGGATCTGACAGAATTATTGTCTTCAAATTTGTTGTACTTAATGGTATCCACACCATAGCGTTTTACAGTTGAGCTTTTGGGCAATTGATTTTTGATCTGAACTAAATTATTGTCTTCAAATTTGTTGTTCTTAATGGTAACCACAACATTGCGTTTTATAGCAGAGCTCTGGGCAGTTGAATTTTGATCTGAACTGAATTATTGTCTTCAAATTTGTTGTACTTAATGGTATCCACACCATAGCGTTTTACAGCAGAGCTTTTTTGGGCAATTGATTTTTGATCTGAACTAAATTATTGTCTTCAAATTTGTTGTGCTTAAATGGTAACCACAACATTGCGTTTTATAGCAGAGCTCT